>CM076397.1:28687052-28880678 GCA_038363315.1 Mugilogobius chulae
GACTGAGACTGAACATCATGGATGAACTTGAACTTCAGCAACTGGAGACTTGAACATCAGTGACTGGACTGGGCTATAAATATATGAGGCAATTTACTTCCAGAAACCAGGGCGATCTTCCACTGTTGAGCTGCATTTGCTGAAGCGTGGGCTCTGGATCTCAGGCCATGGCCAACATTTCAGCATCTCAACAGAATAAACATCAAAGTCCATTGTATTTGAAATAGTACTTACCTGTTATGTCATCTGTTTTTTGAAATGTGACATGTATAATATTTATTTTAATAGCACATTTGACTTTACAAATGGGCTGAAATACACACAAGAACTGATTTCACTGATTTGTTTTAAGTTTCTCCTGAAAAAATGTCTTAACTGAAAGTTGCAGATCATTCTTGAGCTGGACACTTCTTTTTTGTTGTTATACGTTCATTATGGTTTTAATGTTTCACTGATTGTGTGGTGTGGTGCCTCTTGGTCAGGTCTCCCTCAAAAAAGAGATTTATCTCAAGGGACTTCCTGGCAAAACAAAGGTTAAATAAATAAATACATGCATACATAAAACTACTTTTATCAAGCTTGCGTCAGGGTAAGCTTAGATGTCAGTCTAATGCAACATGTACAGTTTCTCTTGGTTAATAGTAATCATTGCACACCTCAAATAAACTTTTGCAACTAAACTAAACTCTCTGTAAAATCAACAAACCAAAGTTCAGCTATTTGTACTGGACTTATAAACCCTGGTTCTTTGGCCGGTGACTCACAAGCCAAAATCATCAGGGAGGTGAGTGATTTTAAAATGAAATGTATATCCATTAAACATTTAAATGCAATTGTTGATTTGTTGTAGGTCACTATGTTGAGAGGTGCAGTGCTTCTGTGGATCTCCTGTGCTCTGTGTCAGGCACTTCGTCATGGAGGACAGGATGTGGCTACAGAAGAGACAGACCAGGACACTGCACAGGACAACAGTGTGTCTCTGGTGAAAACAGCCAACAAAGAGTTTGCCTTCCGTTTGTACTCAGCTTTAGCCTCTCAGTCAGACAACCAGGACAAAACATCTTCTTGTCTCCGTCCAGTGTGTCTGTGGCCCTGGGAGCTCTGTCTGTGGGCGCTCGAGGGGACACGCACAAGCAGCTCTTCACTGAACTGGGTTTTAACAGCTCACTGCTGAATCAGGATCAAGTGAACCAGGCTTTTAAAGATTTCTGGGCAAAGATGTGTCTGAAGTTGTCACCCAAGGCACTGCTGTGTTTGTGGACAACAAGTTCAAACCCACCCCAGAGTTTCTGGACACTCTAAAGCAGTCCTACTTCACAGACGGCTTCACTGTGGACTTCACCAAGACTACAGACAGTGCAGACACCATCAACAAATATGTGTCAGACAAGACCAGCGGCAAGATAGACAAGATGGTGGACGGTCTGAGTGAGGGAACTGTCATTGTATCTTCTCAGCTACATTTACTTCAAAGGTAACTGTTAACGTGTCATTACAATAAACCCAGTATTATGATTATGCTTATTATTACAAATGTCCACAGGGCAATGGGAAACACCCTTTGATCCTCAGCAAACCCAAGAGGACATGTTCGAAGTGAATGACACCACCAAGGTAAACATTGAAAATAATTAAGTTTGTATTGTATTTGTAGACCTTTTTCAAAATGTACATGTTTAAATCTTTAGGTTCCAGTGCAGATGATGAACATGCAGGACACATTTGACTTTTACAGAGACAAAGAGACAAACTCGTCGGCTCTGCATCTTCCCTTCAACTCCACTCACTGCATGCTCCTGCTTCTGCCTGACAGCATGGAAGCTCTGGAAAAAGTCCTGTGTCCTTGTCTTATCGAGAGGCTCTTAAAAAGCATGGAATCCAGGTAAGAAGACACGACACTGTGCCACTGAAGTTTATGTTTAAGTCATGTTTTAACACGTTATCTTTTGTACAGCATGCTCAATCTATTTATTCCCAAGTTTTCCATCAAGACTTCGTATGCGCTGAAGGATGTGTTGAGTGAAATGGGGATAAAGGATATATTTAGTCCTGGTGCAGATCTGAGTGGAATTGCAGATGGTGTAGTTGTTTCATCGGTATGAACTGAAAGACCTATACTCGTTACATTGTCTTTTTTCTCTTCTCATCCTGATGGCATATTGTTTCAGGTCACGCACAAAGCTACTCTAGACGTGGATGAGTCCGGGGCCACTGCTTCAGCTGCGACAGGCATTGAGTTTGTGAAAATGGCTATACTACAGCCTCCTGTCCTGAAGTTTAAACATCCATTCATGGTCTTTATCATAGACCGTCACTCAAAAGATTTCCTGTTCATGGGGAAGATCATCAACCCTACTATCTAAACAGGGATTTATTAACATACATCATTGTCACCAAGAATGCAATAAATAAAGTTTCTTTTCCACTGTCACTGACTGGTGTTACTTTGTCGAAGATTTAAATTTCAATAAACATACTGTGTAAATAAGCAGAATGCCAGGCTAAGATGGCTGCCATTCTATGTGTATTGTTCATCAGAGCACAAGCATCGGAGTTTTACACAGACCATGAAACCATGATTAAGTTACAATATGTCTTCTGCCAGTTAAAAGTCTATGTGGCATCACCAATCTGAATGAATCTGAGTATACAGTCTAATGTATGACTGCATTTGAAACGAATACTTATGTCGAGTATTGATGGATAAGCATGTTGGAGTAATCATTACTTAAAGCAAACATGGGGACAGTGTAAATAGGTTTTGCTAAAATACACAAAGCCAAAGTTCAGAAGTTTTGATTAGTTTTAAAATGGACGTTCCATGTTTTCCAGCCTGTGTTTCAGTGACTGGCTCAGCGGACAGACACAGAAGAAGAACAAGAGAGTTTGACGGTAATATATTTCTGTATACCATGTCATTTTGTTAACAGGCAGTATTGAATGTCTCTGTTACTGCTGCAGGTCATTATGCTGCGAGCGTCTTTGTTTTCTGCTTAGCAGCAGCAGTTGTTACTGGAAGACCACAGGACGGTCATGGACACTCAATGAACGATGCTTCAGACCAGGACACTGCACAGGACAACAGTGTGTCTCTGGTGAAAACAGCCAACAAAGAGTTTTCCTTCCGTCTGTTCTCAGCTTTAGCGTCTCAGCCAGACAACCAGGACAAGAACATCTTCTTGTCTCCGCCAGTGTGTCTGTGGCCCTGGGAGCTCTGTCTGTGGGCGCTCGAGGGGACACGCACAAACAGCTTTTCACTGGACTGGGTTTTAACAGCTCACTGCTGAATCAGGATCAAGTGAACCAGGCTTTTGGACAGATCCTGGGTAAAAATGGGTCTGAAGATTTGACCCAAGGCACTGCTGTGTTTGTGGACAACAAGTTCAAACCCACCCCAGAGTTTCTGGACACTCTGAAGCAGTCCTACTTCACAGACGGCTTCACTGTGGACTTCACCAAGACTACAGACAGTGCAGACACCATCAACAATATGTGTCAGACAAGACCAGCGGCAAGATAGACAAGATGGTGGAGGATCTGGATGAGGAACTTCATGTATCTCTCAGCTACATTTACTTCAAAGGTGTGAGGATATTATCAGTTACCTAGATAATTAAATATAAACCACTTACTTCTATTACTTCAATAGGAAAATGGAAAAAGCCCTTTGACCCTCAGTCGACCCAAGAGGACTCCTTTCAAGTTGATGAAAACACCAAAGTTAGTAGAGATAGATTTGGTTTACATGACGCACCTGTAACATGTTATTCTGTATTTTAGGTACCAGTCCAGATGATGAACAAAGAGGACGGCTTTGAGGTCTATTATGACCAAGCCATCAACACCTCAGTGCTGCACCTTCCCTTCAACAGTTCCTGCTCTATGCTGCTGATGCTCCCGGCCAAAATGGAAACACTGGAGAAAAACATTAGCCCAAGTCATGTCACCAAATGGCTCAAATGGATGACAAAAAAGTCAGATATGATTATTTGTATTTGTCAAGAGTTCATGATTGTTGTTGTCAAAGATATATTTATTTTGATTTTTATATTTCTTAGGACATACAATGTTTTCTTCCAAAATTTTCCATCAAAACGTCATATTCTCTGAAGGAAGTGTTGAGTGGATGGGAATGACGGACATGTTTGGAGACCGAGCAGACCTGAGTGGCATTGCAGAGGGGCAGAAGATAGCTGTATCAGAGGTACTGACAGTCACCAATGCAATGGAGAATATCATTACACTAATCTTATTCCACCACTAACAATATCTCTTATTTGTATGTTTTTTATTCAAATTTCCTGTCTTTAGAAAGGAAAACAGGTTATATTCATAGAATGTATATTGAATAGAGAGAGAGAGTGGTCCTGTTGTCGTGGCAGAGGCGGCGGCCATCTTACAAGTGGAGCAGCAGCACAATTCTAATTGAAAATATTGTTAAAACAAGATAATCTAATTAACACTAAGTAAGTAAGTAAGTAAGTAAGTAAGTAAGTAAGTAAGTAAGTAAGTAAGTAAGTAAGTAATAAGTAAGTAAGTAAGTAAGTAATCTTTTAGAGTAGTAAACAGATTAAAGAGAGTAAAATAACATATAATAATATACTTGTGATGAGAAATACACTTTTGGGCATTTTCTATCTGAGTTATTAAAACCACTGCAGTAGTCTTTGTTTAATGCGGTAGCCTAATAAACTATATTTGGGGACACAATATGAACACAACCATTGTTATTATTGTGTTTTCCAAACTATGCCTATAAATATCTCTTATTAAAGTAATCATTATCAAAGTAATCAAGGAAAACTTGAATTGAAAAGTTTGTTTGTAGTTCTTTAGTAGAATATTCCACACAACATTGAGTTGGGACTGTAAATTAGTTACTATAGCCTACATTAAAAAGACATTAAACTAAAGCCCACAACCACATTTCAAAAAGGAGAGAGGGGTGGAATCTGAAGGTTTAAGGAGCCATGTGATTGGTCAGGTATGTGATCAAACACATTTGGATCAATTCAGAATAACCAAGCATCATGACACAAACTGTAAAGAGAATTATCGGTCAACGTCACTGTTCCGCTCTACTGCGCATGTCACCTGGAGAAAGTCTGTCTAGTTGGCTGGGGAAATTTCTTTGATAAAAACAACAAAACTGGACGAAAGCTAGCTGTTGGATCAGGTACTAGGTATGACGGACATCTGGCTCTTGAAGCTTGAGTCAGTTTTTTCACTCACCTGAATGTACATATGAATTGTAAAGACAATTTCATTTACAAATTGATTAAGCATAACTTTTGTTTTCGCACAGTGATAAACTCTTGTTAGCTGACAACAGCGCTGGCTTGTACTGCTGCTATAGTTTGTGTCAATCAGCGGCTGCTCTGTCTGCATTTCAGTGTATTTTTTGTACCCAGTCCGACATGTCGTAGACACTAACCAACTCTCTGTTACCTCAGGTGGTTCACAAGGCTGCTCTTGATGTAGATGAGGAAGGAGCCACTGCTGCCGCTGCTACGGGAGTCACTATCACCCTTCTGTCTTCCGTTACGTCCCAGTCCTGAAGTTTGACCGTCCCTTCATGGTTCTCATCCTGGACCGGGCAACACAGGACATCTTGTTCATGGGAAAAATCATCAACCCAAATATCTAATGATGTAAACTGTATGTCATTGAAGTAAACCTGAGATACAAACTAAACAATTATAGCCTACGAGTTTGCATTGTTTTTTTCTTTAGACAATAGCAAAGGCCATTATACTGCAGCTATTACTCTGAACTTTGTAACAAGTATGAAAAAAAATTATAAAACAAAGACTATGTCATACCAAAATAAACAATGTCTAACTTTTATAAAATACTTTTTAGTATTAGATATTTCTAGAAACAGACAGTCACCATAATTCAGCATACATACATACATTCATTCATACATACAGACATTCATACAGACAGACAGACAGACAGACAGACATTCATACAGACAGACAGACAGACAGACAGACATTCATACATAGTTACAATCTCAGAACGTTAATAAAACAAATTACATTTTCTCGGATCTACTTGGTACAATAAAAAACACTTAATAAGAATTTGTTATCTTCGCTCTCGGTTTATTTAGCCTTCCTTGGGTGAGCTAAAATAACATAAGCGGTACGGGAAATAAAACTAAAAAAAGCGCAATTTTAGAAGTAAGAAAAGAGCAAATATAAACCTATAAAGTATATATTTTATTACTTTTAAGTAATAAATAGCGGGTACCAACAGGGGGCAGTGACAAAAAATGCGGTCACGTCTCCAGACAAATGTAAACCGGAAGTGTTAGCCCCTCCCCCCCAAACATGGCGGAGAAAACAGAAAAGTGTCTTCCAGAAAATGAACAATTTTTTCATAAAGAAAGAATAAAGTACAGCCCCGAAGAAGAGGCCAGGCTGGAAAGGGAGCACTTTTGGAGAATTGTCGATGCGTTTAGATATTACAGGTATCTTATATCATTTATCAACAAATCTGATACAAGCACTGATGTTACCGCTTTGAGGATTTGGAATTCAGTTGGAAGTCAGGAACACTAATAAGTAACATGAAATTAAAAACGTTAAACACAATCGTTTAACATTTACTTGAAAAATGTGATTAATACTATTATTTATAAACTGGACACGGTACATCTTTAGCTTTAAAAGTGTCAAAGAAAAAGGCTCGGTAAGCAACAACAGTTACCATGGAAATAACTGCAAATCCTCCATGTTTCTTGTCAGGTTAGCATCACATCTATAGGAATACATTAGCAAAAACAATATAAAAAAGTAAACAAAACAGCCGTGGAAAAACCTTATAAACTGCTGGGTCACTACTGGTAAGTTTATCTATCACTCTGTAGTGTCAAAATAGGCTTCAATAAACACTATTTTTTAGTATTCTATTCAAAATCTCCATTGGTTTAACATGAGAGCAACTAAACATTGTACTGTTGTGTGATGTCTCCTTCCCGAGCCCTATAGAATATATTCAAAATTATAAATCAAGAGTATTCGCTAAACCATTACTGTACTGTTCGTATTAGCTACAGTGAAGGATTGCAAAGCTCACTCATGGTTTCTTTTAATCAGGATCCATGTTCAGGAGATGGTTAAACGGGCTGAACGACAGTTTTTGAGTCTGCCAAAGGAGCACCAAGCGCTGCTCCCAGGGGTCATGACGAATTTAACTCGTGTCAGCGAATGTGCCAACTCTAACGATGAAGTCCTGCAAGCGATTGTGAACAACAGCATCCACATGTTTGAAAATATTGAATATGGAGACAGGGTAAGGTGTAAGGGTGCAACAAACGATTTTTTTAGTAATCGAATGCAAAAGTGACTTGAATACAAGATTTTTTGCCAAATTTGAGCTGAAGTAACGTCTTCCTAGAGAGTTAGATTTTAGGTTTGTTAAAAGTATCAAAAATCAGATACTAAGCAATACTAAAACTGGTATCCAAACTAGATACTCATTATTTTTGAAAGTATTGAACAAGTATCAATACTTTCCAAAAAAAAGGAACAACATTTGATATTTTCTGAGGAGTTTTAGAATGTCCCTGAGCTTTATCAAAACTAATTTAAAACCAACATGTTGAATACAAGTATTTGTATTTTGTGCTAAAATGTCAGTGTTCTGTTAAAAGGTTTTACTGAAAAATAGCTGTTTTAACTATCCTTGTGGCATCAAAATTAGTATCAAGAATCAAGTATTTTTCTTGGCAATAAAAAATAGTTTGAAATGTAGCGTCTTAACAGCACTAGGCTCATGAAAACTAGTTTTTACAGTTTTTGTGTATTTTCTATTCAATCTGATAATTTTTTACAGCTCCTGGGATGTTTCGATTCTTAGTTGTAGGAAAACATTTGATGTAGTATAGTGTTATTCTGAAAAGCAATATTCAATAAATCCACCATTGCAGTTTTAGTTACACATTCATTTGTCTCTTAGGAAGACCCGAGGAGATGCTTGTCCTCTACATTTGACATGGATAAGCTTAAATCCACTATCAAGCAGTTTGTCAGAGACTGGAGTGAAACTGGACAAGCTGAACGAGACTCCTGCTACCAGCCCATTATTCAAGAGATTCAAAGACTGTTTCCAAGTGACAGATAGTAAGCACCTTCTCTAGTTTTTCCATACAGAGGGACAATTTTTATAATTGCTTAACATTATTTTTTTGTTTCTTTTTCCAGCGATGTGTCCACAGTGACTGTGTTGGTCCCAGGAGCAGGGCTTGGTCGTCTGGCCTGGGAAATTGCACGTTTGGGATATATCTGCCAAGGAAATGAATGGAGCTTTTACATGCTTTTCTCCTCCAACTTTGTTTTAAATAGGTACTGATTTCTTTGGTTTAAATGTTATATCTCTGCTCATCTTGAATTTAGCCAAATATATTTCAGCGTAGCTCTTAACTACTTAAAGAGGTACTTAAGTCTTTAACAGAAAAATAATCATAACTCACTGTTCACTATCTGATCTTACAGCATTTTTTTTTTTCATTTTAGACTGAGGTAGTGAAAAACCAATAGAAATTAAGAGGTAATGAACATGCCAAAATGAACATGCCGGCAAGATGTTAGCAAGATGTTAGATGTTCTGTGCACAAAGTGAATTGGTTGGTCATTCTGTAACGACAGAGTCAATTGACTTTGTCTCACTTGCCGAAATTGAAATCATGGTAATTGTTAGCTTGACTATATTTTTTTATTATTTAAACTGCCTGAAACGGCTAAAAATATCTCTGTCAGTTGTATCTTTAGATCACATGAGATAAAAAAAACGTTTATGTGCTTGCGCATAAGTTTTTTCACTTGTGCACTTCAACATTTGACTCACTCAAAAGCAAGGGATTCACTTAGCTGGTCACAAATACTAATATCATGTTTGTCATGTTATTAATAATTTGTATGTCAAAGCTAAAAATGACTGAATGCCAAACGCAGGTGTGAAAAGGTGAACTCTCTGACCCTGTACCCCTGGATCCACCAGTTTAGCAACAATAAGAAATCGTCTGATCAGACAAGAGCCATCCAATTCCCCGACGTAAACCCCAAAGCCTGCCTCCGAGCTCAGACTTCTCCATGGTTGCAGGCGACTTTGCAGAAGTCTACACAGAGCCAGGTAATAAAATTTAAATGAATTTACAGTATAAGCACAATCTCAACAGTCTTTCACAATGAACATGTATCACCAAGCTATGTATTAACTTCAGGGCTTTGCAAAGAATCGAATTTCCAAATCAATTGTTGCTCTAATCAAAAATTGTGTAATCGAGTAATTAATTTTTGAAGGTGAAAAGTCAACTACACAATCCAGTATTAGAAAGTTAAAACCAGTCTTTGGGGCATTCTGAATGGGGGTTAATACATTTTATACCGTAAACAAATAAGAACAAACATGAGTGGGACCTCCTCCAAGCCAAATATCAGTCCATTTCGTGGCCATGCAAGTCTGTTCAAAGTAAAAACACTGACAATCCTAATTATTTAGTCACAAAGACATCTACATGACAAAAATTAAAATATGTTTTTTTCAAGTTTATTTTGGGGCTAACAGTGCACCTTTAAATTGTGATTATTATTTCATCCCATTATTAAGTAACCCTTATTATTGTTGTATTTTGTTTGGTTCATGACAGACTCTTGGGATTGCGTGGCTACTTGCTTCTTTATAGACACAGCTCATAATGTGATTGAGTATATTGAAACAATTTGGAAGATTCTTAAGCCTGGTGGAGTGTGGATAAACTTAGGTTTGTTCATGTTAAATATAAATATCATAATAATGATAGCAATAACTGTAAGAATAATGCATGTTAAATGTGGCTTTTTTGTGCAGGTCCTCTCCTTTATCACTTTGAGAACATGGCCAATGAACTGTCAGTAGAACTAAGCTATGAAGACATCAAAGCAGCAATTGTAAAATTTGGCTTCCAGATAGAGGTAAAACATTGTTGTGTTAGATAAAAATAATACTGAGGCTGGTCAGTATTATTTAATAAGACTGAGAGATGGAGATTCAGTCATGTTTGATTTCAATTATTTGACTGAGGTCTGCAGATTTTCCTGTCAAAATACTATCTGCGGTTTCGGAGCAGAAAAAGATCAAATTTTATATAGGGCTGAGCGATATTGACAATGATAAATATCAAGATTTTTTTAAAATATAATATACATATAATTATATTTTTATTATGTTTTTAATATTTTATTATCAATCTAACTGAAATGTGCTAAGAATGTGTTTAGGTTTTTTTTGTCATGTGAATGGAAACTCTTGACAGATAAATGTGAAAAGTTTACAAAATGAATCCTAAAAAAGCAAAAATAATACATTTATGCCCTTAGTTAAAAATGTCCAGCTTTTTTTCCACTTTATTTTTATTTGCCTCTTTTTGTAATTTTTTTCTGTAAACAATATACGGGGTAATACATTTTTGGATATGTTGAAAACGACATTCACAACATTATCTAAATTTTCTGTGAAGTGATACAGATTAAGTCTGGAGAGTTTATTTATTAAATATTTTGTAGTTTAATATTGAAAATCAAGATTCCAAGATTTGAAGACTCCTTTTTTCTCCATATATCCTCCTGCTCAAATTTAAAATACAATTTAATGTTTTATTTAAACAATTACTTTCTAAATTGTAATCTTCTTTCTAATCAACAGGTAGAAAACGAGTCGGTCCCAACAACATACACAGAAAATGACCGCTCCATGTTACTATATGTTTACGACTGTGTCTTTTTTGTGGCACGAAAACCTGAGGAAAAACAATACAATGGACTTACAGAACCGGGTTTGCCACCAGCTGCTAAGTCAGCTCGACGAGAAGATATAGACCAACTTACGTGACCTGCTGTGGACATTTTTAACATTCGTAAGTAACAAAGTAACAAGACTGAATATCACAAAAGGACATTTAACAAAATCACTGGAAATAGATTTTTGATCCAGTTCAGTGACATTGTAATGAATTCGGTTTAACAAATGATGAAGGAGAACAGGAAAGTAGTATGTTTTTGAGAGAATGTCAATAGGCTCTGCATGGATCGTCAGTTGGCTTGTTTATCTTCAAAACTTTTGTACTTTTTGATATTTTTCTTCCACAACTCACTATTCACTGTCTGATCTTCCGAGTATTTATTCGTTTTAAACTGCCTTAAAAAACTCATTGAAATGAACGGCACAGGAAATGTTCATAAGTACAGAAGTTTGCTATTGAACGCGTCTTTAGTTTCCCAACGCTATCTGTGTCTAAATGCTTACGCTAACAGGAAGGAAATACTCATAAGTACAGAAGTTTGCTGTTTTGAACATAAACAAGCTAACTGAAGAATGAAACTTTGACCTACAGCCAAGACGTTTATCAACAATATAAAGCCTACTGTTTGTTCCAATATGGTGCCAATAATAACTTTTATTTGCAAGTTGTATTCTTGTTGACCAGAGATTGTGTACTTTTAATGTTTTTAAATAGTAAATCAAATAAACGTTATGAAAACTGAATCATTTGGTGTAACTGTTTTGAAAATCGTACAGCAAAATAATTCAGGAGGAGGAGACAAAATAGTTGGGGGCGTGGTTAAGCCGTTCTTTGTTTTGATTGGTCCGTTAACCTGTTTCTACTACCGGGAGTTGAACGTTTTCGACTGGACTCATCATGTAAGAATAAACGCGTATTTTTATAAATTTTTAAAAAGTTATATAGATCATTAGTCATAAATGGCGAAAAAGCGCGCAGCTGATGATTTTCTAATTACCGCCTCTCCTAAAAAATGTCGCGGGCTTTGCAGTGTTGACGTGCGGCTGGAAAGCGTGGCTGCCCCGGGGGTTGCAGCCCGCCGTCCCTGCTCGCTTTGTTGGGTGGTCGCAGTAGGAAGAGACCATTTTATTTTGATGAAACCGAAGACTTTGATTTGGCACATTTCCGCAAAAGTGCACACGGTGACCGCAGGTGAAGCACGAGGCACATCTGAACACGATGCAGCAGCAGCAACAGATCTCTAGAAAATTCCAGAAGCCTCAAAAATGTATGAACTCTAAATCTACGAACAAACGAGCTCGAGATGCCCGTGAAGAATCTGCAGACACAGCTCACGTTAAAGCCAATGGAAAAGTAAGTGCGCCATAGCGTTTTCTTTCAGTCCTTAAAACTTTTCACTTTGACGCAATGGCACTAAGCAGCCACGCGATGTCACAATTTACTTAAAAATACAAGTACGTTCCATTTGTACTTGCATAGATTGATTGATCACAGCTGTATGGCATTTTTTTTTTGTACACAAATTGAAGTAATTGCTTACCAACCTCTGCACAGTTAATCAGCTCTCATCCCAAAGAGTCATACATTGACCCATTGTGCACTTTCTCCTAGTTTAAGAAGGTAAAATGTTAATTGTAAGATAACAACAGTGCACAGAAGCCTTTTTTTTACTCTAAGGCTGCTACAAACAATTATTTAGTAATTGATTAGTTTTCTCAATTAATTGATTAGTTGGGCGAGTATTCTCTCTAATAATCGAATAGTTGGGCGATTATTCTCTCAATAGATTAGTTGGGCGATTATTCTCTCAATTAATCGATTAGTTGTTTAGAACGAAAAAATGACTTGAATTTTGCCAAATTTTTTATTTGAGGTAACGTCGCTTGAGAACTTGAGTTAGATTTTAGGTTTGTCAAAAGTTTCTCAAATCAAATACTAATCAATACTAAAACTGGTATTCAAACTAGATACTCATTTTAACAAGAATACTAATAATTAAAAAAAAAAACAAAAGACAAAGTTGTATATTTTCTGAGGAGTTTTAGAATTTCCCTGAGCTTTATCAAAACTAATTTAAAACCAAAATGTTTAATAAAGGATTGTATTTTGTGATAAAAATGTGTTTTGTATAAAAGTTGTACTTAAAAAGACTTATTATTTGATTACTTTATTAGTCGGTGATTAATTCAATAATCAGTTAGTTACGATTAATCAATTAACTTGTCGCAGCCCTATTTTTCCCCACAATAAACTGGCACAAAAGACAATTAACTAGATTAGAAAAAAAAATCTTTAATCTGTATACTATTTTCAGTTTACACTACAAATTGTCTTAGCCATGAAAAAAAAGTGTCTGCAGTAATAATTTATTTGTTTGATAATTTATTTATATATAAGCTCTTAAAATCTGATATATGTTTTTAGACCAACCAAAAAAATGACAAATAAAAAGTACGGCAGGCCATGTTAGGTTCCTCCTTTTTTCAGACTTTGGCTCTCCGACTATACTGCTTTTTAACCTGACTTACGCCAAATTGATATAAGGAACAGCTTGGTTTTGTAAACTCAAACTGAATATGTTTTTTCTTTCTTTAAACCAGTCTTTCTGTGGTACAAAGCCTTCTGCACTTTGACAGCTTAATTTTTAGTCAAATCTTTACTGTCTATGACTTTTTGTGTATATAATTTAAGAATGGTTTAGACTAAATTCAGAGAATAGTTAACTGAAATTTAGATCAGAAAATCAGACTTGATGTAAATTTGGTGGTACTCAAATACCATTTTAGGTGAAAAGTTTGAGAACTATTTCTCTAACATCCTTGTTCTCTCTTTAGGTTGAGCCAACGATGGAGAATGAAGACAGCACTTTCAACTCTTTTCAGTTTTGGAGAGTACCTTTGCCTGAATTAGACATGTCACTGTTACTGGAACCTCCTAAAAAAGACTCAAGTTCAGAAGAAATGGAAACTTGAACACTTGTTGGATTTTCTGTTAAATGTCCATGCATTCATAACAAAAACAGCTATCCACAATGTAGATTTTCTCGATTGAGTCTGTATTTAGACCTGAAATAAATGTTACTTTTTGTTGCAACTAATTATTGACACTTTACTGCCCAAGATTAGGATCTCTCTCTCTCACCCCCCTCACTCACTTACAGGATGTTGAAGTTTGAAGTTTCCACTGTGGAATTCAATGTGCACTGTGTTTTAAGATAAACATGCTGTGAATCAACGTAAATAGTTTATTCTCCTTTTTATTTTGTTCTGCATCCATCTAAATTATCTTTCAAACATGGATAATAAAGGTCTTGTATTACAGTGATTATCAACTTTTTTGTTTTGAGGGCCACCTGAGCCTTTTGTCACTCGAAGTACCGCATAACTCAAAATGTGCAAATAAATGAGTTGAACATTATTGCAATTATAACAACTATATTTATTGTTTTGTGATACTACTTTAAAGTTGGCTTACAGTTTTCAGAACCCATTTTCTATTCAAATACCAATTCTATTTTAACTTTTGTTTTTAACCTGAAATCGATCCAAGTACCCCGATAAGTGCTGGTGTATCCCAAAACACAAAATGTGTAATACAGGCCCTTTAAAGCA
The DNA here is from genome assembly GCA_038363315.1 of Mugilogobius chulae. Classification (NCBI taxonomy): domain Eukaryota; kingdom Metazoa; phylum Chordata; class Actinopteri; order Gobiiformes; family Gobiidae; genus Mugilogobius; species Mugilogobius chulae. Next base: position 28,701,453 of record CM076397.1, read on the forward strand.
AAAGGCAAGATTTCTTTATGAGTTTACAACTTTTTAGCAAGGAGAATTTACATCTATCACTACCTTTGAAAATGCTGCTCTTGTTTAAGAATTTTTCCACATACAGTATCAGGGAATTCCTAATCATTTTAAAAACGCAGGTAGAGAACTGCTGTGAATTCTTTTAGGGATGCACCGATATAGCTTTTTCAGTTTCTATACAGATCCCGATACTTTAGAATTAAATATCTATCGATACCACATATCAACCAATACTAATGTAAGGACTGAAATAGCCCTTTTTTCTTTTCAAAACATAAGAAATATGATCTATTGTGTTATGTAAATGTTATTTGCAGTGCAAGTCACAACACTTAATATGAATAAAATGTAAAACATGAGACCTTTGGATAACGTCAGTAGTAAATCAGTCTCATTATGCCCAATTAAAGACACAACTAGGATATCTGCTGAACCGATACCAAAATCCAGCAGAATTTCCTGGATTGGCACCTACATCCTATCTAGTATCGGATTGGTGCATCCATAGAATTTATAGACCTACAACATGATAGCTAGGTAACAGTTGTGGAATTACCTCTACATAGGCCTATGTCATAGTTGGACAAAATGCATCTAATCAAAGCAGCTAAACTGGGTGAAAACAATCCAAAATGTTTAGTGAAATCCTAAATACCACCATGTCCAATGTGTTTTACTGAATAATGTTTAACTTGTCACATGCCCTTTAACATCAGCTCAATTACAGTGACGTATTTGTAATAACTTTCCACTCGACTAAACGTGAAAGTGATCCCTGCTGGAAGGTGAGTGAGCCCTTGTTTTGTACTGTACTGTATGTAAAGACTGTTACTTGGACGTGAAGGACCCACACCCTTCTGCTGCTGCTGCTGACCCGCGGAGCTGAGGTGTTTGCAGGAGGGGGACATGAACCTCGCGCCTCTCGTGTCCTCGCCCTTTGGACCAGCTGATAAAAGACAAAAGATCTGATGATGCGAGGCCACGGGCTGGGATACATTGTTTTGGACTGAGTAACTCCCTTTGGCCATGGTAAGTCGTCTCCAGGCTGTTTTCTCCGCACGTGTTTGAGGAAATTCTACTAAAAGGTTAATTTTGTCTCTCTACCGAGGCTGAGACGTGCACATTTTAGGTTGTTACTGTTTATCACAAAAACTTTTCATTTTGTAGTCATGTTATTTTTCAATGAGCTCCCACTTCGGACATGCATTGCCTCCACGAAAACCGAAACTATTTGGAAAGGGTGTCGAGTTGCTATCATTAGACGATTGTTTTGTTTTTTGTCACATTAGGGATGCACTGAAGTTGTTTAAAGTTAGCATCTTCACATAGCCTCTTTGGACTTCCGTCAATTCATAAGCCCAAAATTGAAAGATAAAAGGCTACATGACAAAACACTTACGGTTGGGAAATATATGCGCGTCTGGCTTGAATTATGTGCGTGTTGTTGTTGTTTTTTTTTGCGTGTGCGTGCTACATTTCGTAGTTTAGGGACCGTCAACAAAGCATTTAACAGATTTTTTTTTGTCAACACAGCTGGAGTGTTGTCTGCAAACTATTCACCCCCAAGCCTCAGAGAATAGTTCTGAATTGTCTGAAGAAAAGTCTTACTTGCTCATTTTTAGCAGCTGTTTTTAATTTGTGTTGCTTCATTATGTTGTGACACCGACACACACCATTACTTTTACAGCAACACCCATTGGGCTTTAGGGTTTTGGAACATGGTTTGTTCTTGGAAAGGTTTATTCGGACTTTCTAGTCTTAGAGACAACTTTTGGATTTTAGATTTTTTTCGGTTTACGTCACAGAAAGATGCGCTGTCTGCCTAGTTGACTGAGGAAACTTCTTTGATAAAAACAACAAATGTCACAAGATCTAGCTGTTTTAATCAGGTATGAACCGGCCTGACAGCGTCTGGCTCCTGAATCTTGAGACCGTGTTTTTTTTTTCACTCAATTGAATGTAATGTGTGTAATAAGACATAAAGACAATTTGTATTCACAAATGTTGATTTAGCAGCATAACTTTTGTTTTTGCACTATGATAAACGCTTGTAGGTAGCTGACAACAGCGCTGGCTCGTGTTGCTGCTACAGCCTGTGTCAATCTGTCGCGGCTCCTTGTGCTATCCAACTGCACACGCATCCGACATGTTGATAAACAAATAATCCCTCTATAACTTCCACATGTTCCATTGTTAAATATTATTTTTACCTTTTGTCACAGTAACTTAATTGTATTTTAATTGATGGAGCCAAGGAAGAGCATTGAATAAATAAACCCATTTGCTTCTTGTCCCTATGTAATTTCTTTTGATCAGTGCTAATAATGCACAATATTTTGCTGTTAAAGTTACCCAATTGGTCTTGGTATTTGGTGACGGTCTCTAAGTGCTTGTCAGCAATATAACAGCACCCAAGATAAAAACAAAAACAAAACAATGTTGTAGTTAATTGGCCATATGGCGTTGAGTAGACACACTTATGTTTATTATGTTGCAGGTGTTTTGCATTTAATCGCTGCTGTTTACATCAGAAGTTAGAATCTGCAAATTAATGCTAACTGTACCTAACATTACAAGTTTCTGCAAGTTCTCAATCAGAGGAAGTGGCACACCAAAATTTATCTTCAGCCAATCTCAGGAAGGGACTTGTGTTTATGGTTCCCGTAAACAATGCTCTTTTGGAATGGGCCATTGTTAAATATTCTGGAGAACACAGAGGAAGGGGAGAAAAGTGGTCATATGATTTAGGAGTTATGCTTGTACATCTATGTCATTTCTGTTGTCCTTTTTACATTGTTGCAAATGTATTATTATTTCAGTCTCGAAAATCTTGGATAGAGGAAACTTTCTGCAAGAGGGAATGTGTCAAGTTTATCTCTTCCTCTCGGGACCTCCACAGGTAACCTCATTGTTTTTTATATTTATGAGCCAGCTGACATGTTTTTATGGGTTTGCTCAGAGTAATTTGTGTTTGTCAAATAGTAAAACATTAGCTGAGTTTCTTGTGTTGAAACTTGAGCTATTTGACGCTTTCCTTCCAGTGATTTTTGTTCCCTCATAATGTGAGTATTTCTGTTTCTTGCAGGTGTGTCCCAGTGTGTCAAGTATGTCTAAACCTGATCAGGTATGATTTAACACAACATAAAGAAAGCCTCACAACTTTTATTACGCTCTACTTTCTTATCGTTATCAGATTTTTATGTCATTCTTATCAAAGTTTATCAGGTTCACTCACGTTTTATGTGTGTCAAATCAGATGTTGCTGCGGTCGTCTGATGGGCGAGCATTGTTCGGAGAATTTTTCTCCACCTCTTTCTCTAAACTCTGGAACAGATGAAGAGTGGAGTGTGGACTGCCACACTAGAGCCAGTCCCACTGATGCTTATGGGATTGTGGATTTTGAAGACACTGCAACACGTGTCTGCCGGGCCAAGGTTAGTATTGTATACATAAACATACACAGGCAAATTTCTCTGTTATTCTCCAGATATAACTCTATGTATCAAACACTCCAATTTTCAGCAAATGTACATCACCTGACCAATAATAGAGAAAGTTAGCTACCACAAACCACACTCAAATATTTTGTTGGACCACATTTAGCTTTTTTCCCAGCAATTGTATGCCAAATCAGAAGTTTTATTTCCATCCAGTTTTGCACTATTTTGGATCGTATATTGATTCTCCAGCACATTTGAAATATTTTCATGGTCTAGACTGTATGGTTTGAGTTTTTTTCTTGCCGTGAAGGTGGGTGTAAGGATAGGGGATGCTCTCGGATAAATATTCTGGCGCTGTGGGCTGGGAAGAAGTGGGCACATGCACTGCTCGGTGTTGCCAGACAGAAGTGATAGCTCTCGACCCACTGCGCCTCTTCCCGGGCTTACGAGCACAGAAAATCTCGGTATGTGACTAAATTTCTCTGTGCCAACAGGGAATATCCTCCTATGGAGTTTAAGTGATCTCACGTTAGGCTCATACTTGTATTGGTAAACCTAAACACCAAAACTATTCGTTTTTTGGCCAGGCAATGCAATTTAACCAAGCTGCAAGGTTCCACACATCATAACAGTCGTGGGTAATTATATTTTCTACATATTAATGAAACAGTCACAATTATTTAAGATTTAGAAAACATGCTTAAATATGAACCTTTCAGGAACGGTGCTCTGCCTATTTAATTGTCGAAAGAGAGCAAATTAATACTGATAAATTAATTGAGCCTGTGTGGGGATTTTATTTTTTTTTTCTGCCTCGCCAAATAGCGCTATAACCTATACATGTTTTGCAAAGGTCATCATAGCTCACCAAATATGTTCATTAGGTTGTTGTATCATCATGTTTTATTTGACATTGTTTTAGTAAAGTTGCTTTTCTGAAACCTGCCTCATCACTTCAGTATCTCCGTTTGGCGGTGGACTCAAAACCAGAGACCATTCTTCAGCTCATGTTGAAGGAGTGGCAGATGGAGAGGCCCAAACTGCTGCTGAGTGTCCAGGGAGGCTCCAAAAACTTCCCTCTGAGTCCCAAAGTGGAGCAGGCTTTCAGCAAGGGCCTGATGACGGCGGCTCTGAGTACAGGGGCGTGGATACTCACCAACGGCATTAATACGGGTATGTCAAAGGTGAAAACAAATATTCAGAAAATTTGCCATAACTGTAGAGATCTATTACTCTGTAGTGCAGATTAGGCTTTAATTAAAGCTATTTTTTTGTATTCAGCCATTTAAAATCTCCATTGGTTTAACATTAGACCAACTGGTGTCTCGATCTCTAGCCTTATACAACGGTCAGCGAGAGAATAGATACAGTCGGCATCAAAGGCCACGCCCTCTAACGGACCTCCGTGGGGGAAACTTAACATTTAGAGTGAATCAGAATAACAGTTTTCACTACACTCAACACTGCTCAACAACTACAACACAAATTTAGACCTAAGGAAAAACATTTTGCGGCAATTATAGATACAAAGACATTTATCTGAATAAAGTGATTCCTAGCTGCGTGCTAAATGCTAACGTGATGCTAGTGCCACCTGGTGTGTTTTAACATCTTTCTTTCACTTATTGTTTACTTTTCTGACATAATGCCCATCAACAACCTCTATTTAAAGTGTTTGTTACTCGAAAAGTAATGTTTTGAATGTTATGTAGGCCTATGTTCATTAAATTATTATCAAAAGCCTTTTTTTAGTGTAATTGTAGCACCAAAATTATAATATTGCGACTGCACTCCAACGTGATTATGTCATTAAATGGTGTAGTGCTTGTCAAAACCTTTTTTCTCTGACTAAATCATCCTTAGGTGTGTCCAAGTATGTGGGCGAGGCAGTGAAACTCTATGGAGGCCACGACCTGCGAAAGAGAAACACTGTTGGAGTCACATCATGGGGAGTGATTGACAACAACGCAGACCTTATTGGCAGAGATGTACTGACACAAATCCTAATGTCATTCTCCTTTTTAGTAGAGGTTATGCAGATGACATCACAGCATTCTAAATGTCAGCAGTGAGTGGTGGAAATTATTGAGAGTCAATGTGGACAAACTACAATTTCTCCTGTAAGGACTTCAAACTCTACTAAAATAGGAAAAAATAGCTACAGACTGAGAATAAATATAAACAACCACAACTACTGCTAAATATCGAATTTGTATGTGAGATTTAAAAGAAATGCAGGCAAACAGTGGCAGAAAAACAGAAAAAACGACACTTCAGCTTTTCTCACAAGATCACAGTTCAACTCAATATCTTTTAATGCTCAATTAAAATGTTTTAGTCAGTTTGACGAGTGAAGTATTGGTTGTTTAACAGTAAAATATCCTAAATCTCCATCCGCTATTAGCAGCAACGAGAAGTTTGCACTGTTGCCATGACAACACAAAAAACTGTTTTAACGTTTCTGCCAAACAAAAGCTCTCCAGAAAAAAAAAATATGGCAAAATAAAAGGCAGAATGTTAAGGAGTATTATTCAAATAAAAGAACCCCTATGCATGATTATGCACGACATCTTTTATTTGAAATATTCTGACTGAGGCAAACTTGAAAATGAAATAGAGTGTACTTTTGCTTTTTACAGACTATGCTGCGTTCATGTGGTCCTCGGTGCTCGTGTGACGAGATGAGAGATAGGGTTCGTCTAGTTTGCGTTCATGTCTTTTTACTTCGGAAATCTGGATGTTGTTGTTAACCATAATACATAAATGACACACTTTTAACAGAGTTAATAGACCTAACAGTGAGATCTGATGCTAGCCTGTCCAAAACTAACGTTAAAGGTTGTTAGTATTTATTTTCTAACTGATTTCATCAGTCTCCATGTGTCAGTGACGTCAGTGCAGAGCTCGGCAGCTCCGTGTGTCCGAGTTACCGAGCATTTGTTCCGAGATGCTTGAGCGTTCATGTGCATTTTTCAACTTGGAACAACTTCTTCCCGAGTTCCGAGGACCACATGAACGCGGCATAAATTTCATCACTTGAGTTTATGTTTAACACAAATTATTTGTATGTAGCTAAATGGAAACAGTGCTTGTTTACTAATGGCGATTTAATACATTTTAACTGTAGTACTACAATTTATATCCTCATCAAAAAGACTCAAGAACATCTTTTTAGGAAGAAAAAAGATGTGCACGGAATTTCAGTTGGCTTGCGTACGTTCAAAATGGCTAACTTCTGTATGTACGACCACTTCCTGTTAGCGTTAGCATTTAGACACAGTGTCTCTGGTGAAATATTCCACTAATATGTAAAGTCTTTAACATGTTTTCAGTAACATTCACCAGAACTGTCTGATCTAAAGAGTATTTATTTGTTTTAAACTGATGTAGTGAAAACCTCATAGAAAAAACAAATAAATATTCTTTAGATCAAACAGTTGTGGTGAATGTTACTGAAAACATGTTAAAGACTTTACATATCAGAGGAATATTTCACCAGAGGACACTTGTGTGTTTAAAAAGAGACATAATTGTGTCTAAATGCTAATGCTAACAAGAAGTGGTCGTACATACAGAAGTTAGCTATTTTGAACGTACACAGCCAACTGAAATTCCGTGCACAGAGGCATTTACTTCAACTGTGCGTGATTCCAAAGTCTGTAAGAAATGTGAGAGAAGCTAAAGTCTTTCTGTTTGTCTGCTTTTCTAGCACCGTTAACCTTGATTTTTTTCCCATTCTCCCTCTCCATTTACTCTCATGCATTCTTTGCTACTCAGACCTCACATTTATAATGCTGTGATGCTGCATAACCTCTAAGCTCTGTGCACAGAACGTCATTTGACTTGTTCATTCAGTATAGCTAATTTCTGTATTCATGAGCATTTACTGTTAGCATTTGCATTCAGTCACAAACACGTCGCTGTTCACTGTCTGATCTTCCGAGTATTTATTCAATTCAGGCTGATGTAGTGAAAATCTCATAGAAAATAACTGAACAGGAAATGCGCATAAGTTCAGAAGTTATTCTTAATATAAACAAGCTAACTGAAATTCTGTGCACAGAACCTATTTAATGTTCTCTTGGTTGTAATAAACTGGTTATGTGCAGGCGTTCCGACCGTATCAGCCGCTGGGAAACCCTCTGAGTAAACGAGCTTGCCTAAATGGTTTTCACTCACATTTTCTGTTTGTTGACGATGGGACACTTGGAAAACATGGCTGTCAACAAGGTCTGAGGAGAAGACTGGAGAAGCTCATAAATCTACAAAAAATCATCCCAGTAAGTTCTTTGATGAAGTTTTAGAAAGGGATCTTAATGTTCAGTAATTAACTATTTGACTTTAGGGCGAGAATCTTGATTTTAATGTGAGTTTGAAACACTCTATAGCGCATAAATGTAAGAAGATCACACGTTTTCACAAAGTAATTCATTTATATTGAAAGAAGGAAAAAACAACCTATAGCTGCCTATAGTGTCTTGATGAGAAGCAATGTCTGTTGTTCACTATGGCTCGCTCTAAGCAGCTGTCTGAAGACCTGCAATCTAGAATTGTAGATTTGTATAAAGCTGGAAAAGGTTATAAAACCATCTCTAAAAGTCTGGATGTTCATTAGTCTACAGTTAGAGAAATTATGTACAAATGGAGAGAGCTTGGCACTGTTGCTTCTGTGCCGAGGAGAAGAACCTAGAGTGTCTGCTAAATACTTACAGAACGTACTGGCACAGTCCAGTATCTCTGTGCATACACTGACTATGTATGTAAAACAACAGAATTGTGCTCATCAGAGGACTCCACGGAGGAAGCCACTACTGTCTAAAAAAACATTGCTGCACGTTTAATGTTCGCAAAAAATCACCTAGACACTCCACAGAACTTCTGGCAAAATATTTTGTGGACTAATGAAACTAAAATTGAATTATTTGGAGAAACACACAACGTCATGTTTAGAGGAACAGCTCACCAACATCAACACCCCATCCCCACCGTGAAGCCTGGTGGAGGGAAAATTATAGTTTAGGCCTGTTTTGCTTCCTCAGGGCCTGACAACTTGTAATCATTAGTGGAAAAATGAATTCAAAAGTTTATCAGATGTTTTACAAGAAAAGTTTGGAGTCGAAGCTTAAAAGAGGAAAGAAGCTGCAACAAGACAATGATCCAAAACACAATAGACAAACACAACTTGAGAATGGTTTCAGAAGAACAAAGTACACAAGTCCTGACTTGAGATGCTGTGGCATGACCTCAAAACAGCAATTCATGCACGACATCCCAAGAATCTGACTGAACTGCAGCAATTTTGTAAAGAGGAATGGTCCAAGATTGATCAGATCAGATGTGCAACTACAGGAACCGTCTGGTAGAAGTTATTGCTGCCAAAGGGGGGTAACCAGATATTGAATGTAAGGGTTCACTTACTTATTTCTGGCACTTCTGTCATTGTTTGCATGTTATTCGAATTAAAAATATGAAAACCTATAAATGTTTGGGTGGTTTTAGTTAAAGCAGACATGTTTTTTTCATCTGTGTGATTTTGACAAAGATCAGAATATATTTGATGGTGATTTTATGCAGAAATGTGAGAAATTTCAAAAGGTTCACATACTTTTTCATGCCGCTGTACTTGGAACTTCCAAATCTAAAAATTGCACAAATGTCTCATCTACGTTTTTTGTTTAATTTTGTTAAGATAATAGTTACGCAAAAAAATTCAGAGGGTTTTGGATATCCCATGTAGTAAACTAGATTTGACAGGAAATTGTCCAAATTTTGACTAATGTTTTAAATTTAAGCTTTAATTAATCAGATTGGATTTAGATATCAACAAATCTACATAGAAACAACATTTTCTATGTAAGAAAAATATATTTTGAGAAAATTACCATTGAAGTTGCAGTTCCTCCTATAAATCATGAATTCAACTGAACAAAAAAACATCTGGGAAGAGGAATGAGGAATTTTGTTATTTTTTTTGTTAATGGGGCAAACTGACGAATATAAAAAATAATATAATATAAAGAAAAAGTAATTTTCTCGTTTTAAAGGTGCTGTAGCTAATTTTTACACTAAAAACACAATTTAGGTTTTAAATCTGACAACTTCCATATGGTTAATATCGACATGTATTTATTTTGGTTGCAATTATGGCTTATTAACTTCTTTTTACAAACAGCAAAATGAAACTGGAAAGGACCACTCAAGCACAGCCAATCAGAACGCAGCCCTGAGTAGAACTAAAATTCTTTATTATTCATTCAGACAGTACTTGATCGTCTCAGTTGTTTCCACAAAATGCTGCATTTATTATGAACATTTTAGTAGCACAAAGTTTATAATTTTACAAATAAAAAAGTTAGTTGCTCCAACTTTAAAAGACTTATATAGTGTAATTTTGCCTTGTTCCCATCCTTCAGACTTGCTTCTCAGCACCCTCACTAGGAATCCCATGCACCAGAACCAACAATGACAGCTGTTTTCTAACTTCAGAAATTGAGTTGAACTCCAGCTACTGGCTGCAAAGCAAATTACACAGTGGATCTTATCATACACAGATGATCTTATCTTAAGCCTAACCTGATATGCTACGCCTCAGAAATGCTCAAAATGAGTCAGAATGGACTTAGAGATGTATCTATATGACATACAGATCTGGGACATTCAAAACGGCGTTTTCTAAGACTGAAGAATGAAAATGATCTCAAAGATAAAACTCCAGCTGTGTTTGTGACAAGAATGCAATGTTAACATGATAATGTTAACTTTTCATAATATGTTACCTTTTACTACTGATATTTCTTTTCCTGTCTTTTGTCTGTGTTGCCTCTGCAGGGCTAAACCTTGGGGTGCCTGTGGTGTGTGTGGTGCTGGAGGGAGGTCCTGCTGTCATCTCCACAGTTTTAGATTATGTGAGCAGTGTTCCTCCAGTCCCAGTCTTTGTGTTTGAAGGATCGGGCGTGCTGCTGACCTGCTTGCATTCTTACACAAGCAGACTGCCACAGACAAGTACTTTCTCACAATCAACTTTTAAGAGTAATGTTTTGTTTAGAAAATGGCTTTTATTGTGTTTTAGTGAACTGGAGGCTGATATTAAAGACGACTTCCTCATTCGGATCAGCCAAGTGTTTTCAGTTGACCGATCAGAGGCGTCTCACCTTTACTCACTGCTTATGCAATGCATGGATCACAGACAGTGTGTAAGGCAAACCTATGCATCATGCTTATCTGCTATTAATGTACATTATTTCTCTGGGACTAGAAGAAAAAGTATGTAGGTGTGGGCGGTGTGGCGATGAAATTCATACATTCATAAAGTGAGGTGTTTTTGTGGTGAAAGTGTCTGATTGGTTCTCTTTATGTGACAACATTCCAAATCCCAATGAAATTTAAATCAGATTGAGGGTCATTTAACTGAATCTTTTTTAAATGCAGTTTATTTTTTTCAAACCCTGTTTGAACCCTGTTTATTTTTCAATAAACTGTTTGAACCCTGTTTATTTTTTCAAATAAACAGGGTTCACGTGTTTAGTTATTTCAGAAATAAAGTAGTAAATGTTTTGTGAAATAGGTTACTGGGTATTTCAAAAATGTTACTTTGGGGCCAGAAGAAATTAATTAAATTATTTTTGGTTAAATAAGTGCCAATAAATATCTAGAAATAAATTAGCAACAATAGTAATACTTAAATACATATTTTTTTTCCATGCTCAGATAACAATCTATGACTCTGAATCAGAAGATCAAGTTTTTCCAGATGCTGCTATTTTGACTGCCACAATGAAAGGTACCCATTTCATGGTTTTCATTCAAAAAAGCCTGTTTGGGGCTCTTTTTGCATAGTTTTCCTCTTGATGTGTTAAAGGGACCAAAGTCAGTCCTGCAGAGCAGCTGAGCATGGCCCTGGCCTGGGACAGGGCAGACATAGCACAGAAACATGTTTTGGTTTATGGGCAACATTGGCAGGTGAGTTTGTATTTCTGATCTTGGTTTAGTGAACATGTGATGAGCTTGAATAAATGTTTTATTTTTGTCAGGTGGGGTCGTTGGAGCAGACCATGCTGGACGCCCTGGTGATGGATCGTGTCAGTTTTGTCAAACTCCTCATTGATAATGGGATGACAATGAGCCATTTCCTCACTGTTGATCGACTGGAGGAGCTCTACAACACAGTGAGTAGTTAGACAACACTGTTACATTATGAAGTGAAGTCTGCCTTAAAGCAAAACCAACTATAAATTTTTAGTACTTTTAACGTTTCCGTGATGGTTACATATGTATTTTTGGGCCATTTAAAGCATGTGTGGCTCTCTCAGCTGCCTCCCATGCAATATGTGTTTCGAACTTTCCCACATCCGACCCGACACCACTCTCCTTTGGGTGATTGGTCATCTGCCATTTAGACCAAAATCTAACTTCACTTACCTCACATTAACATTTTTGCTTCACTCATTGAGTTGCAGAAACCACAATGCTTTTCAGTTCTGCATGAGTTTTTTTTTTCCATAATTTGTTATGGAGATTATGTTTTTATTTCATCTTGGTTTTCATATGGGAGATGATGCGTGTCTCTGATTGGCTAATTGATCAGTCAATCACGCCCACTGAAATTCGAAAGAGGGACACGGTGGCCAGACAATATATTTTTTATATTTTCTGGACTTTCCAGGAAATGTGTTTTTTTCAATATTAAAGAGACACAAATATGAAAAAATAATTTTTATTTCAATTGGAAGGCTTGTGTATTTACACAAAAGACCTACAGATGAATCGCTACAGCATAAGTTGCTCAGTTCTCCTTTAATATTTTTTCCCTTTACAGCACACTCAAGGGCAGATGAAACGTTTTTTCCATCATCTTGTGGAAGATGTGAAGCAAGTGAGTAAAATTGAGTCATTGCTAATAGAAATGTCTAAAATATATTGTTATGTGTAAGAAATCTGTGCAAACCTTAGACCTCTTTGCCCCTGAACTATCGTCTCTCTATCATCGATATGGGCCTGGTCATAGAGTATCTGATTGGTGGAGCGTATCGCAGTTCCTACACACGGAAGCATTTCAGAGCTGCATACAACCACTTCCAAAACAACAAGGTATAGTATACAGAGAGAGATTTAAAGCCCATATGATGGAAGTTTCTAAATTTGACTTTCTGGATCTGAAAAGACACTTAAAGCCAATTTAAACCGTATTTTGGAACATTCTGAATGAGTATACATATATTTGAAGCCATAATGTGTAAAAATACAGCTAAATAAATCACTTTTTTTCCTTTGAGTTGGCTTGCATTGCTACAAAATGGTCTATTATTTGGCCTGGAGAAGGGCCCTCTCATTTTTGTTTCAATGGAAAAGCTGTTAGTTTAGCTGATTTTTATTTATTCAAATTCAGAATGTTCCTAATTGAAGAATAAAAAAATTCTGTTCTAGAAGTTGTGCAGAACCTGTTCAAAGTATGGTTTAACTTTCTAATTCTCGTCAATTATGTAGATCAGGGATCCCCAGCCACTGTCCGGGGCTCAAAACCGGTCCAAGGACCATCTGCTTAGGATCTTTTAAATGGATATTATTTTTATTCACTGCTTCCTTGTGCTTTACTATGAAAATATAGCGCCACTTAACCCAAGAAGCAGCAAAATTTAGCAATAAGAGAGCTAAAACTATATCAAATAATCAGGTATATGCATTTTACATTGTTATTATTGGCGCTACCCAACCTTGACCAGTACCTGGAAAAGAAAATAGTGACTGTACTGGTAGATGACTTTAAAAAACCCCAAAAACAAATCAGTAACTCCATGTCTTGGATTTATAAAGGGAACTCGACAAGACAGTTCATCCTCACTGTCCAAACATCGTCAGGGATCACTCTTTTCAATACAAACAAGAAGTTCCCAAAACCTACTTCTCACTAAATCGACTCAGCCACAAAAGCACAAGGTAAATTCATTTTGACAAATCTGAAATTTAATAAACCCATTATTGAAACCATGTTCATTTCAGAGCTCTGATGCTGTGTCAGGAACCAGTCAAGAAATCAGTCTCGCTCCGAGCTTTGAAGACAACCCTTTGCTTGTTCCTTTTAATTTCAACGACCTGTTTGTGTGGGCAGTACTGCAGCAGCGACAGCAGATGGCACTGTTTCTCTGGCAACACGGTGAAGAGGCCCTGGCACGTGCGACAGTGGCCTGCAAACTTTTCCGCTCAATGGCCTCGGAGGCACGGCTGAGCAGCATGGATGACGACATTTCAGATCGCTTCAAGGCCTTTTCTCTGTGAGCAAATGTGCTTTTTCAACATTTAAAACGTAGACAATACTTTAAGAACTTAATTAATGATCACTGATCACGCTGAGAGAGCTGTGTGATTGGTTTGACAGCAGGTGTTTGTGATCAGCACACAGCTTTAAAAGGAGAGATGTGACATAGTGTCTAGAAATACATTGGCCTTTGCAATGAGACACAGAAGCTTGAGATATTTGACCTAAACAAGCCAATTCGCTCAGTTGCAAAAAAAAAATACTTTGGCTATTTTGTGAGGTTTATTATTTCTTTTGTCCAGCAAATATGACATACGGCATGTAGTTTGGTAATTAAACAGCTGTTACCAAGCAACCATATTGTAAATTGTGGGACAAATAAAGAATATCTTAATTATTAATATCGGCCACAATTTACATAAATGATCCAGATCTTTTGACAAAAGATAATACCTCATAACACTCCCAGGAAACTGTCAGTTATTTATAAATTACATTTGCATTTTGGTGCAAATGTTGAATTTTTACTTGTCATTTTCTTCATAATTTGCAATTCAACTGCTGCAAAACAATTATAAATATTTATTACAAGGACTATCACACCAAACAAGTCAAAATAGAAAAATGTGTTAATCTGTCATATGAGCTTTGGTTAGTCTGACATTTTTATTATTATTTTTTTTTTTACTTTTATTTTGTCAGGCATTAAGAACAAATTCTTATTTGCAATGTTGACCTGGTGTGCAAAAGCACCCAAGTGAAGGGAAGGAGTCAGACAAAACACACAAAACAATCATTAGTAAAACAAACAGAAGAATAAATACATAAAAATGACCTTCAGTTAGTAAAACTTTACATGAGTCTTTAAAAATATTTCAGTTACATTTAAAAAAAAAAAAAAAAAAAAAAATAAATCAAATTAGCAGCGACGTCAAATACGTAATAAAAAAGCTATGAGTCAGTTGATGACTTAAGCATTTATCTAGAGTTTTTTTTCAGTTATAGTCAGAATGACCACAGTTACCTAAGCAGACAGTTGTGTAATAGCAGCATTTTAAACAAATACAGAATTTTATCTCCAGCTTTAAGTATAAGGTCAGTAATCAAACAATTGAAGAATGGATATATGACAATAGCCTATTTAGCTGGATTGGCGTTTCATAGAAGAACCTCTTAATTATCCAATTTTGTCATTGCCAAAAAGATTGAAATAATATTATTTTTTTAACATCATCCATCTCTGAGGTTATATCTGAGTCAAAATACACATCAGTCAGTAACATTGTGTGTCTGTGAATGGACTAAGTTTGTTATCTTTGGAATATCTGTAGCACACACAGTTAATAAAAGCCTTCCTCTCATGTAAACCTTTCAGGGAGTTCGGTCAGCTGGCCGTGGATGTGTTGGACTGTGCGTTTCGTCAGAATGAGCAGATGGCCATGAAGCTGTTGACGTTCGAGATGGAGGCGTGGAGCCACTTCACCTGTTTGCAAATGTCTGTCTCCTCTGGACATCGGCCCTTTGTGTCTCACTCCTGCACACAGACTCTCCTCACCGACCTCTGGACCGGCTCGCTGAACATGAGCAAAAACTCTTTCCTCAAGGTATCAGTCCAGCACTACGGGCAGACATGTTTGATGCTTGGTTCAAATTTGTGATAACTATGTGTACCTGCGCTCAGTACAATACAATTATAAAGGATTTTTAGGCATGTTTCCAACAACAAACTGACAGAATACAACTAAATCAGAGCATAAGACTGTAATGCGCAGAGCTTGGTTAAGTTATTTTCAACAATGAAATAATCCTGCGAGTCAGTTCAGATTTAGCTGTGTTGGTTTATGGTGTGTTTTTTGTTTAATAATGACAACATAATACACATATATAAGAAAAAAGGAGTGTATAGCTCAGTCAATGGTCCCCCAAATGGAAATAAGTGCTAGAAAATGACAGAATAGGAGAAATGAGCTGCTTCTGCCAGATCAGTTCCATGAGCTTGCACATGCTCAGTTTGGTTCGACCAGTGAGAAATAATGAATTTATAATAATTATTTTATTTATATAGCGCTTTTCTGTCTGGACACTCAAAGACGCTTTACAGACAAAGGCAGTTAAACAAAGGTACAATACATAAAAAGAGTTAATAATTAAAACATTAATCAAACATTAAACAGATTTAAACAGACAGGTCTTCAGATTTTTCTTAAAAGTGGTGAGTGGGTGCAGTCTCTGCCCAGAGGGTGGGGCAGTGATGGCCTTGCCCAGGTTTGGAGCTTGGTCCACAGAACAGCCTCAGGGACCATCCCATGATGTTGTTGGCTCGGTCAGGCCTTAGGTGGAGGAGCAGGTGCAGTGGAGGTGGAAACTGAAGTGAGAGAACAGATGACACAGGTCCAAGTGGATCAGATAAAACTTCTGTTGTTTCAGTCGGTGATAAGAACAAGAACAAGAACAAGAACAAGAACAAGACAAGCAGAAGAAGAAGAAGAACAACAACAACACAACAACAACAACAACAACAACAACAACAACAACACAACAACAACAACAACAACAACCAACAACAACAACAACAACAACAACAACAACAACAACAACAACAACAACAACAAAAGAACAAGAACAAGAACACACAACAACAACAACAACAACAACAACAACAACAACAACAACAACAACAACCTTATTCCATTGTTTAAAAGACTTGTTTCTGTTTTTTAAGCTCGTTTTGTAACAATTTCAATTATGATCTTAATTCTTTATAATTAGATAACTATCTACGTTGTTTTCCAGATAATCCTTAGTCTTCTTTTCCCTCCTTTCATCCTGATGCTGGAGTTTAAAAGCAAAGCCGAAATGTGCCATGTGCCGCAGTCCCACGAGGCCATGTTGTTTGAGCACGACTCTGTGGATTCAGTGAGAGAAAACAAGGATTCTGAACACATGGTAAAAGACTTTAGTG
Source organism: Mugilogobius chulae (assembly GCA_038363315.1). Lineage (NCBI taxonomy): Eukaryota > Metazoa > Chordata > Actinopteri > Gobiiformes > Gobiidae > Mugilogobius > Mugilogobius chulae. Next base: position 28,718,128 of record CM076397.1, read on the forward strand.
AGGCGCCTGCGTGTGCCCTGGCTGCAGAAATCAAACACGAGTCAGTCATCGCCCTCTTATGTTTTGCAGGGCAGTGACGACGATGCAGAGCGCGCTGTATCTTTCCATGACAGATGCCTTGGTCCAGTTTCTGAAACGGTCTCCTCGCTGTCCCGCCACTGCTTGTCCTGGGTCACTCGGATTTACAAGTTTTACACTGCTCCGGTTGTCAAATTCTGGTTTCACACTGTAAGGATTTTTCATAAGGCATCAGTTCACATATTTTTACAAACTACTTATTTATGTTTTTCTTATAGATGTCGTATTTGGCTTTTCTAATGTTGTTCTCCTACACTGTCCTGGTCAAAATGGATGCTCGACCAAGTGTTCAGGAGTGGCTGGTTATTGCGTTTGTGTTTTCTACTGGATTGGAGAAAATACGTGAGGTAACGCATCAAAAAGTCAAAAGGAATGGGACGAGATTTTGTGTCACAAGACAGTTGCCAATAGATTGTGCACAAATGTAAAAAAAAACTCAAATCAACAGCAAAATCAACTTTTTTGGCTTTAGAATGTCCTTTACTGTGTATTTGAGGTGTCTAGAAGTGCTAAAAAGTTTAATGTTGGGGTAACTAACTTTTTTAATATTTTGTGTTTACCACTAAAAATTATATGATCAATGCAGCACTGTGTGAAAAAACTGTACCTCTGTGTGATTGTCTGAATTGAATATTAAGGAATTGCGGCTCTCATTATGATCCAAATGCAGCTCTCTGATTGGCTGAACTTGGCTGGTCCTTTCCAGTTTCACTTTGTTGTTTGTAAAAAGACGTTAATTGACCATAATTGCAACCAAAACGAATACATGTCGATATTAACCATGTGTTGAAGAATTTATTTAGAGGAAGTTGTCAGATTTAACTTTAAATTGTGTTTGCAGTGTGAAAATCAGCTGCTCCACCTTTAAGTTGCTCCAAAGATATATTTAGATAAAATTTGCACCGCATTTCTCAGCTAGTTCGAATTTCTGTTGATGTTTGGCGGCCATGACAGGGGAACTACCAAAAAATGTGACATCTTTTGAGTCTGAAGGATTAAAAACTACAAATGGGTGGAGTTAGCACGCAATGGGGCCTGGGAAGGGGGCGTGGCTGGGTGTGGTAAGAAGTAACTCATTTCATTTAGACAAGGACATTAAAATTACTAGGAATTCTGACCCATAGCTATGTTGTATTTATAGTTTATTCAGACCCCAGTTAAATGTTTTATATATGCAAAAGATGGAATTAAAAGCACAATATTTGACCTTTAAAAAGTGCGTATAACAAGTTGTTATGTCTTTCTAATAATAACTTTATTTGGAAGATTTACACCAGTCTTAACTATAAGTGACAAGTTTAACAAGAATCTAGAATAATCTTGTGCAGAAATTTTATAACATATGCTGCAAATAACCGCAAGTAAAGTAGATTTTTTTTTCCATAAAGAAACAAAATATATAACTAACAAAAATAAGTCTTCTCTCTTCAAATAATTTAATTAAATTAAATTTATTTGTATTGCTCGAATCACAACAGCACTTATCTTAGAGGACTTCACATGATTGTGGATTTAAACAAATTGATTTTCTGACAAACATTATCAAAAATAAAAAAAATTGGTCAATACCAATAGAAACATTTTAAATAAAAAAACTGTCATTATTCATAAATACAGAAGCAGATTGTCAAACAACAAACAGGCAGATGGATATTTGTCCCTGAGCATCTCCTGCCCTTAGACCATCCTTCTCAGCAAGGAAACCTTTCTACATTATAAACTGTAAATTATGATAAATGATATCAAACCTTGTCATGTCTCGTTCTCGTAAACCTTGTGTCTCGTCCCATCTCTTTTTTAAAATATATTTTGTGTATTGCTGCAGGTGCTAAACTGTCTTATTTGTTAGGTGTTCATGTCTGAGCCGAGAAAGCTGAGTCAGAAGCTGAAGATTTGGTTTTCTGAATACTGGAACATCTCAGACTTCACTGGCATCGTCCTGTTTGTGTTTGGTTTTCTGATGCGCTGGTTCTCTGAGCCTTATCGAACGGCCGGACGCATCTGCTACTGTCTGGACATCATCTTCTGGTTTGTCCGAGTGTTGGATCTCCTGGCGGTCAATCAACATGCAGGCCCTTACCTCACCATGATCACTAAAATGGTTTGAAGCATTTTTTTTTTTAATTCAAGTGCAACTTGTATAGTTTTGCAGGTGCTAACCTCTTAAGATTTTAAGGGTCTTGTCCAGTTTATAAAACATTAAGCTGTTTAAAAACTCCAAATATTAGTGATAATAACTATATAAGCAGCTATTGTGGCTGAACTTTAGTACACTTACTTAGTGGATGATTCAACTTCAGTATTTTTACTCAAGTATTACTGTACTTAAAGGTGGGGTAGCTGATTTTCACATTGCAATTGCTATTTGGGTTATAATCTGGCAACTTCCTCTCTTAAATCTTAGGACACATAGTTAACATTGATATGTATACATTTTGGCTGAATTTATAATTTATAAACTTTTTTTACATTCAAAAAATGAAACTTGATCACATGATAAATGTTAGTAATGAATTCACTGTGAAGCTCATTTCACTCAACAACATTATAAATCAACTTTGCACCCTGCAAAAATGTATTTCTAGATACATTTAGATTTAGAATCTAGAATTCAATCTTTGGTATTTTTTTCTGATTAAGGTGGCTTTACTTGATATAGCTTGATTTGTATGACTTGCTTCCAGACATTTTTGCCTTTTTTCAGTAAATTTGTTTTTCCATTGAAGCCAAATTATTTGCTAATGACATAAAATACTTTTACATGTCACATTGGCAAATTTTTTTCAAGCTCAAACCTCTTGAAAACAGTCAGAAATGTTTTGAAACAAATAAAATAAGCTGCCACATTTCTGGTATTCTAGTAGTTTAACTGAGACTAAAGAATAACTTTTTGCCGTGTGAGTGTACTTTTTTCTTTTTTACTTCAGTAAATTGATGTACTTTAGTACTTTTACTCAAGTAAAGCAATGACTTTTATCAGAGTTGTTTTTAACTGTACTTTTACTTGAGTAGTGAACTTCAGTGCTTTTGCCGTCTCTGTTCAACTTGCACCTTATGTTTTTGTATTGTTCTATATCTGTAGACGAGAAACATGTTTTTCATTGTGGTGATGATGGCAATCGTCTTACTGAGCTTTGGAGTGTCCAGAAAATCCATTTTGTCTCCAAACGAAGAACCATCCTGGAGCCTTCTCCTGGACGTAGTGTTTCAGCCTTACTGGATGATCTTCGGAGAAGTCTACGCTGGAGAGATTGACCGTTAGTCTTTTTTCACAATACTAGGAGATACAAAGCACACGATTAGGTCACAAGAATAAGACAAGACAATGTTTTGACATAATCTATATTACCTAGTTAAATAGTGTAAATTGCAATATAGTTCACATCTTTAGCCTCATAGTATTTAATAATTTTATGCTGTCATTTTTTGCAGTGGCTCCCAACAAGTACCCCTAAGTAACCTGGCTGCACTCTAGAGGAGTTTAAGATATTTTGCGACGTGTCAAAAACAGAAAACAGGCCACAGACATAAGGACATTTACAAGGATTATTTGTCTCACAGTGGCATCAGACTTGTGGAGCAGTAGTGAGCGGAGAACAGTGCGTGTGTAGAGAGTTCATGTGCGCAGTTATAAAAATGAAACAGCAACAATGATGAAATGCCAGTGAAATAAGCCAGGTTTATAAATGTCACAGGAGAGTGAAGGGTCATTAGAGGTAAGGAGCTGTTACACTGATGCATTATGGCCGTGAAATGAAAAAGTTTAAACAAACCGGCTTCTATAGTCTAGTAAAGTCAGTGTTTCGCACATCATTTAAGGAGCAGGGTAGGTGTATTGGAGATGACATGCTTTTAAAAAAGAATCTTTCACAAAGCATTAATATGTCGGGTTTAAAAAAACTTCTGTAGTCTGCAGAAGGCTTAAGTCAATATAACCCCTACCTAATTGTAGCAAAATTCTTATATAAATATGGTTTTCTGAATGTCTCAGTGAAAGATTGATTTCTATGTGATGTTTTTTTCAGCATGTGATGATGGTGAGCCATGTGCCCCTGCCTCTTTTCTCACGGCATTCCTCCAGGCTGTTTATATGTTTGTGCAGTACATCATCATGGTCAACATCCTTATTGCGTTTTTCAAGTAAGCAGCTTTCTCAAATACATGTGCTTTGTCATTGTAAGAATTCAAAAGCAACAGACTGACATACTCAATTGTAGCAACATCTATTTTGACATGGCTTCTACATCAAACAAGCTGTGGAGGTACAACCGCTACCGCTACATCATGACTTACCAAGACAGGCCCTGGCTTCCTCCACCGCTTATTTTCCTCAGTCATTTAACTCTGGTGTTGAAGGCTGTTTATAAAAGACTGAGCGGAGATGCAGAGAGAGAAGAGAGAAGCTCTGGTCTGAGTGAGTAGTTTCTCTGTTACATAAGACACTGTTTTGTTAGTAAATGGTCATTGAATAAATGTGGTGTGTTTCTCTCATTTCTAGAGCTCTACTTGGGGTTTGAAGATAGAAAGAAGCTGCATGAGTTTGAAGAGAAATGTGTTGAAGCTTATTTTCATGAGAAAAAGGGAGACCACGGGGATCATGCAATCAAGGCCACTGCAGAGAGGTTAGTGTTGCATTATAAAAGTCAGTTAGTTACTTGTGAAAGCCTTTCACGAAAGACAAAATCCCCACAACCTAAACTAATAAAAGCAATACAGAATTTATTTGTTTAGAATCTTAAAATTTCCAAAGATGCTCAAGGTGAATCTTTTTTTTAATTTCCTTGAATGTTTCACAATTGAGCCTGTTTCCTTCACGTGTCTGACTAAATTAATCTACAATTCAAACTAAAACTATGTCTAAACCATTTGGAGCACAAGAAAAGGTCGGAGTCTTTGTGAAACTGAAGCCCTGTAGTTTTAGCTTCTGACTAATTGTAAGTGAGAACAAGCTCTGCACAAAAGAAGAAGTTGACTTTGCCTATAACCCTTTTAACTGATATTCTTATGTAACTCTTTCACTGCAGCCTATTCTGGCTATGCTTTTTTACTCATTTTAAGCAATATTCACAGCTCCACAAAAAACTTTGTGCAACTGGAATCATGACATGTTGTACATCGAAAGAGACCTACACATCTCTACTTTCATTTAAAAAATAATTGTTATTCTAGATTTATCTGTCCCTTTTTAAACATTTATAATCATTAGATTTCAATGTTTGACGGCAAACTTTTGAGACAGTTTTTTTTTTGCTTTTAGGTGAAAAAATATGAGCTATTACAATGAAATAAGTCTTTAAATATAAATGAGGTTTACATGATCAACAATAGGCGAGTGTCTTTTTCATCTTAAAGCCAACAGCAGAAAAGTTTTCTACTTTCTGATGCATATTGTATATATTTCATAGAACATAGATTATATTTAACCTCCAAACATGAAGAAATGCCGTAGTTTTACTTCTATCCAGTGGGATCATCTTCTCTTAATGTTAAAGATCAAAATTTCCTCTAAACTTACTCAACAATGTTTTGCCTGTAATCTGTTTGAAAAGAAAGCCGACTTCTAGAAGCAGCTGATCATGTAAACTAAGTCGACTGCGCTGGGTAAGGAAAACAAAAGAGCACATGTATGTCCCAGTCATGTGGGTCCTTGTGCTCACATAATTCCACCATCAGCTGGTGAATTTGTGAAACTACATCATGTAGTTGACTGAGACTATCGCCGAGTACAATGACAGAAATTAACGTCATTGGCAGGAAAAGTTTTAATAGCTACATTATTGTTACAGAGCAGAGGAGATGGTCCTGGTGGTCGGAGACGTCTCGGATAAAGTCAGCTCCATTCAGGACAGTTTGTCAGACTTGGACGTTCAGCTGGGACAACTGCAGGACCTCTCTGCTCTGGCTGTGGACACACTCACGTTACTCTCAGCCTCAGACAGCCTGCATCAGGAGGAGGCACGTTTAGGACAGTGTCATTCACTCGCATCGTCCCACCTCGTCGTACCCCACAGCTGGAGCCTGCCACAACGAAGTGAGGCTGACCTGCTTTGCCGAAAATCTTGTAAAAGCTCGCCGTCTTCGCTGTTAATGGACCGTAATGTTGGGGCCAGCAGACGGTTTCACAAGAGTGTCACGGAGGAGCGAGAGGAGGCAGACGAGGACACGCAGCAAGGGTATTCGTACTAATTATTACATTTATTGAAACCGTTTAATACAGATACTAAACAGCTGAGTTTGGAATATGTCAAGTTATTTACTGTAAATTTATACAGAATGTTAATGCTATTGTTGAGCCAGTATGGACTTTTTTTTGCCTGCTACTAATAATCATAATTGCCCTTCTGCTGTTATCATCTTTGCCAATTACATAAAAGTACATACTGTATGTTATGCATTATTTACACATGCTCTTGAGAACCTTTACTTTGACATTTTCTATGACTTAACAAAAAAACAGACAGTCCTGTGTTTCCGATGCCTAACCCTTTCTTCTGGGAGGCGTGGCCAGAGTAAGAATTTTCGTAAGAGATTTTTTGTCGTGTCTCTGTTTGTGTCTGTGCGTCACCTCGACTCTGTTACAACATTTTGTCAGGTGAGGTTCACCTGCTGGTGCCTTGTAACGGCTGCTCTTAAAATGTAAAACAAAAATGAAACATGGCCTCATCATCTGTAATAAATGTAACGCCTTGTGCATGTAGTCAAAAAGCAAGATTCTGATTTACAAGCATTACACACGTCAGCTCTAACGCACATGCTTCTTAAATGTTGTGCGATGCCCTTGATCACGTACTATGAACTGTTCTTCGCTCACTGCTGCTCCACTCGTCTGTCGTTTTTTTCCAATTCTAGCTCATTTATTTTGAGGTCATTTCGGAGTTGGAGATTTAAAGGCAATCTTGTATTCACACCATAAAAACAGAAAAATTCCACAATTTGTATTGCTCATCAATATTGCTGTTAAGTTTGAGGTTTTTCACAGATATCTAAATACCTAACCTAATTAAAGACCAGTCAGTTATTATTCATTTACTAAATTAGTTGACATATAGGATATCAACTAACTTGTTGTGGCCGTAGTTCTTATTACCTACATAATTTTTTTTGTCTCACAGGAAGCGTGTCATTCTCCCCTGTTCTACCTCAGCAGTCGTAGAGAAAGTCTCAATCATTTTAAGGATCGAACTTCATCGGATTCTCATAGACCGTCTCTCTGCGGAGCCCCACTGTCTCCCAACTTTCATGACCGAGGACTGGAAACACTTTGTACTCAGGAGTCAGATTATGAGGAAGAAGAAGAACCAAAAATAGAGGACAGTTCTGATGTCATGGAGAACTCTTCAGGCAAAGTGGTCCCGTTGTCTGAACCTAAAGACATTTTAGAAGACACAATAAGTCCAAGTCCCCCGTTTAGACCCTTGAGTCATTGGAAGTCTCCTGCTAAGCACCACAAATGGTCTCGTCTGTCCCGGGACCATCCCTATGAGTACTGCAGGTCTCTGTCTTCAAGTGTGGAGAACATAACTTTCTCTGGAAAACCTCTAAGTCCAAACAAGGGATCATTCTCTAATTTTGACAACCCAACGATGAATGAAGAGTGTTTATCCACAGGCAAAAAGCTGCAAGCCACAAGGAGCAGAAGTAAGTCATTTCAGTTAGAAAACTACTGTATATGCAACTAATTGATTATTGAATTAATCATCAACTAATTTAGTACTGTAATTTCTGCTGTATTGAGTGCAGCTGAATATAAGTCGCACCCACTAGATTTAAGTAAGAAAAATTATAAAGTACATATACAGTATATAGGCACACTTGTTAATAGTAAGTCTATGAGAATTATAATTTTGCTGCATTGCTTATAAACCGCATAGTTCAAAGCTCAGGAAAAAAGTAGAGGCTTATAATCCAGAACATACGGTAATTGAATAATTGTTAGCTAGTCTATTTAGGTTCCCAAACATGCATGAACTGAAAAAAAAATGCTTTATGACTTCAACTGGGCAGCAATGGTATAGAAAATTGCCACTTTTAACAAAAAAATAAGTCGCTAGTTGCTAGTAAACACAAATGTTATCTTGATTTGAGTAAATGTGACTAAAGTTGAGTCATTCTGAAAATTCTACAAATGAAATTTACCAATACAACAAGATATTTTTGTGATTATTACAAGTACAATAGCCATTTTTGCTTTTTTAAAATGATAAAATGCTTGTCCTTGGCAAATCTTTTTAAGGCAGTAAAAAATATTTTTTAGGCTTTGTCTGGATCGAAATTGTAAAAAAAAATAAATCTTGTAGCAGTGATTTTTTCATTCTAAACAACTAATCAATCAATCAAAAGAATAATCGTCCAACTAATCGGTTACCAAAAGGATCGTTAGTTGCGGCCCTACTATAGACTTAATAGTTTTATGCTTATCTGTGGTGTTTTGCAGAGTGGTCAAAGTCCTCAGATTTTACCGAAGACGCTGACAGTAAAGGACAATCACTCTACAAGAAGACAGTGAAGATACAAGAAAGCCATCCTCGCGCTGTAATATGTTTTTTACTTTATCATGACAACACAACACACACTGCTTAAAAGTCTGGATTACAGATTACAGCTCCATTCATTTCTTATAGGAAATTAGCCGAGTCTCGCTAAAATCAATAGTCAAGACTTTTCAGTAAATGATAGTGAATTTTAGGTTTCAATTATTACTGATAACATCACGCTAATCTACAACCGTTTCCTAGCAACCACTGCGCAAACTGGACCAAAACGTCTATTACTTGATGAAAAAAACAAAGCACAGAAACAATTTATTTTGTAGAATTAATGTTTAGGGTCAGAAAATTGTGTTTGTTGGATGTAAAGTGAGTTTATCTAATGTGATTTTGAACTTTCCTCTAATAACTTCTGGTGATTTTCAACATGTTTTTCACTTTTCTGGTTCTTGATTGGTGTAAAACTTTAAATTACTTGTGTTTTTGTGAATTTCAACCAGTGTGTCGGGAAACAATAGATAGATAGATTTGAACAATACCACAAAAAATACAAAAAAGAAGAGTTACTTAGTGCTTTTTTGAAAGTTTAGTGTAGACATGTTCATAAATTAAATTATTAGGTTTTATCCTTTTTTTCATTCAGATATATTTGAGAAGTTGGGAAAAACTAAGCTAATGCTAATCAGTGTTTGTTAAATTATTGAAGTTAAATTGACAACAAACTACAAACTGAACTCCCTGTTTATAAAAAAAGCGTTTTATCTTTGAGACAAAAGTTTGATAAACGCATAACGTAGGCTTTCTTAATGTTGCCAGTGATTAAGTGTTAATGGCCGTTGGCTTTGTGTCCGATAATTATTAAACTAGTTTTGCAAGACTGTGCTAATAGCTTCTGTTCACAGTACACGACATCACAACATTCTACAAACCAATATATAAATACATATTGTTAAGAACCTGTTTTATTTGTTGTAATCCAAAAAGTTAATGGAGCTAGTCATTAAAGAAATCACTAGACTGAGAATTTGTGAAATTATTATTGGAATATTTTATGATTAGATTGTAAACGCAACTTATTCCGCGTGGCAAATGAATGGAGCGGTAAAGGAAGATCCACATTTTTGAGGCGATCGAAACTAGCTGAGGCGTGACAGTGGCCTATTGATATTTAAGTTTTAACACGCTTTTTTATTTTAGAAACCCATGCATTCAGAATTGCTGGAGTCATGCTGGGTTAGACCTCAAAGATTCAGAGGAGAAAGCAGATGTTGGTCGGCTTCAACCAGCCTCAGTCAACTCAGTAAAGTCATTCTACTCACACAACTAAAGTCACGCAAAGAAACAGATATTCAACATGTTTTTTTCTCCTCTAGATCTCGAGCCAATAGATTTGTTACAGAGGCAAAAGGTAACTAAATATTGTGTTGCAGCCGTCTTTAAAAAGCTTTACGCTCACTTTATAAACTTTACATTCAGGACTTATGGAGCCCGACTCATTCAACTTGGAACAGCTGGACCAAAACTGTCAGAAAACCTGCGTAAGTCTTTGCATTTGCTATGACAACAAGAAATGATCACTCACTGAAATAACTTTATATTTAAATTTTAGTGTCCAAAGTGTTGTTTCTAATGAAGGTATGTTACATTATAAAGTTATTTGATGTTTAAACGCAAGTGCAATTACTAAATGTCTGCTTTTGTTACAGTCAGGACCTCCTCATTTCAGTCCAGTGAAACTTTGTATCCACATTATTCAGGTAATGGCACTTAACAATAGGTCTGACAGATTAATTTAATTGATTCACTGAAAGTACAAAAAATGCAAAATAACTCAACAGTCCCACTCACTTCAAAGTTCTCAGTGGTTCTGGAAGTAAGAATCATAAGTAATTTTTACCATAGATATTTTGAAAAAGCGGCTAGCTATATACTGTTTATCTTTAGGGTTGTTTTAGGTCAAAAAGTGAAGATAATCACTGTAAATATGGGGTCTCTTTTTGCAGACCAGGTGCTAAATTCTGGGTATAAACTGAAAAAAAATTTTTGTGAGTGATTTTGCTCTAAATTTACTATTGGAAGATGCACTTAAAATATAACATTTTATTTTTATAATGACTTTGCATGTGAGGGCAATAGCTCTATAAACACAAACAATATTATATAAAAAACACAAACAGTCAGAATATAAGTTTAAGGGGAGAATAGCAGTTGAAGCCTCCGAACATAATTCAGAACTTCTCCAACTCTATTGTCCAGGGTGTAGCTTTTTTAGCTTTTTATTAAAAACAAGTCACACCCATAGATTTACAAAGACATGTACATATAAGGCATTAAGCTTTGAACCAAACAGGTGTACAGTTTGAGACTACAATTGCACTACAACTTTTGATAACATAGCTTTTGCATTATTTCTTCAACAGTGTGAAACACAAATGTCAGATGGGTTGTTTTTTGTTTTTGTTTTTTTATCATTGTAAATGTGATATATGAGGCTTATAGTGTTTAAATAGCATTATCTACTAATCCGGGTAATTTCTGGCATCGTGGGTTGCTCTTATTTACTCCCCACTCTTTTATTCTTCCAGCACTGCCCAGTTCACCTACTCTTTTTGAAATGTATTAGTGAGCGAAGTTAATGGGTTGGTGTCACTTTAATATTCAGTAAAATCTTGCCAAATGTTTCATTATCAGACATTAAAGGGGACCTACTGCATTTTTGTATGTATTTAAGAATTAATTATAATATGCAGATCATCCATTTACATTTTTTTTTTTTTTTTTTTTTTTGTAAAACACAAAATTGCAAAACAGCTTAGAAATGGAAAGTTCACTTACTTACTGTGCAAAACTTCAGAAATTATAAGCCCTCCCTTCTCAGTGTAAGATTGTATTTGTAACATGCAGCAGATTTTAAATTTGTAATTTTTGTTTTGATAAAGTGACTGTGTGACTATTTTAAACTACACATGCTTTATTATTCAGATTTTTTCAATCAGAAATGCATACAAGTGGCCATGGATAGGGGGTAGGTGAGGACAGGGTTTTTCTAAGCACTCAATCATCAGCTACAGGATAATATAGATTTATAAAACATTTATAAAACTTAAAGTAAGCTAATGATGAGAGAAGGCAGCTATAACAAGTTTAAAAACTTTGAAAAGAACAATAGGGCTCCTTTAAATTAAATTGTTGATCAGAAGATGATCAGCCTCAAGAAGGATTTTCTTTTTTCTTTCTTTTTTTTTTTTTTTGAGCTCTAGTGGCTTATAGCAATGTTTATTTTTGTGATTGTGCTCAAATGTGCTTTTGTTTAACAGCAATGGAAGAAACAACCTGATGCGACTAGCTCATAATATTCTTTTTACTCCCATCTCGCTCATGGGTGAGTTTGACCTACTTTATTTCACTCTACTTACAGTAATTATTTTTTATTTGTTTTTTAACCAAGTACCTACATTTAATATCAACATTTACGAATGACCTAAAAAGCCAAGAGCGTCTGGCTGCAGGCACGTACTGCCCACCTCCCTCCACAGACTGGAGCTACCTCTTCGTTCAGACTGGAAGCTCTTTAAAGTCACCTCTAGAAAATGTACACAATTTTCAACATTTATACTCCAAAGAGGGTAAAGTTTGGGTTAGGATTAGGGCTGGGGTTAGATCAGATAATTTTTGTATTTTTTGTTCGGCCTGTATGGAGAGGTTTCTTCAGCCTGCAGCGAGAGTTGGGTGGGACAAAAGCGGTTTCGCAGCCAGACGCCTCTTTAAAAAAGCAGAAGCAGAAAGACATGCAGACAACATGAACAAACAGGATAGGACACAACAAACAGATACAAATGGTATATAACTAAACAAAAGAGTGTGTGTGTGTGCTTTCGTGAGTGCATTTTGGTGATACAACGAATCATCATTACCAATACCACCCTGCCATTTTTCAATAAAACATTATTACTTTGTTTTTTTAAATACATATACAATTATGTCTGATATAATTCTTTTGTGTTAAATGCCACATGGGCCTGGTGTGTTTCAGGAGGTGAGGAGGTGAGCATTTACTCTCTGCAGGAGGGGCCGTCTGAGACTGGAGGGTCTTGCACAGTTTCGTCGTGGTCGTCCCGGGGTCTGTCTGCCATTCTGCAGCCTCTGTCCAGTGAAGAGGGGTCTCTTCATGGGGGTCTGCGTCAGGGCTGCAGGGTGCTGTGCACCTGGGCTGAGCAGGACGTCCTAAAGCCTGGACAAGTCTATGTGGTCAAAGCATTTCAGCAAGAGTTGTGCGCACCTGGCAGAGATACTTCCACGGCAGCACGGCTCTACAGCTTTGTTTAAGAGTGAGTGTCGACAAAGCACCACATTTTTGTAAAAACAAGTTAAAGTAAAAAGTACATTGTTTTTGGTTTCATTACAGGAAATCCAACAACAAAGAGCAGCACAAAAGATGATGAAAGTGTTCAACGAGATCAAACCTGAAGACATACACTACTCACCACAGTGCGTATATATTCAGGCCTTGTTCACACAAAGTATTTTAGTAATGAATTGCATAAACATGGAGCTGTCTTGTGAGCGTCCATACAAACATAAAAAGACTTGACATTGAGCATGTGCAGAAAAGCTGCGAATAAAAAGACAAACTTACTGAAGAATTCTTTTATATCTTAGCAAACATTCTGAATGAACTACATGGATCTGAAACCTACAGAAGAGACACAGAAGGTGGATTTTGCTTCGATTTGGAATATTTTGACAAAACCACAGTTAAATTGTTTGGATATTCGACATATTCAACATTTACATCCCCAAGGACCGCAAAATGTGATTAATCCAAACATAATGCGTGGGATGTTAAGTTCTAATATTTGTTTTGAAACACCTGAGTTTGGTTTTGTGTGGATAAGGCCTTAATTTACTCTGAGATACGACAGGTCGATAGATATATAAATAGCTATATAGAAATAAAACGCATCTAAAGACATTTGAAAGCTTGATGAGTTAAAAGTAAGAATATACTGTGATATTTCATTATATAATGTTTCCATAGCTTTCATTAAGAAATTAGTTTAGTTAATGTATAAAAATGGATACAGTTGTGTTTATTTGGGAACAAAGATTTTTAGGTTTTGACTAAACCTAAAAATTGACCTTTTTTAGACCTAAGACTAATAAATCAGGTAGAACAGAATGAAATATCAACACATACTCTTAACGCTTTATTAATGTCTTTCTCTGCCCAAACAAATTGAGTGTTTCTGGAAGATACTTTTGAGATTGAACTAATTATTATACTATGTCCCATAAAAATATTCCAGCAAAATTACAATGTCCTAAATAAATGTACATTTTTGCATCTACATGGGTTAGTCAAATAATAAAACATCTATAGGAGTAGATGGACAATTTGCAGTTTCCACATGAAAGCATATTTGTTTACAAGCAAACTGACTGAATACAATGATTTTTATTACTGTCCTGTTTTAATATGACAGCAGTGTTTGGTTAAAAAAAAAAAGCTTTTGCTTGTTTTTGCAGGTTTCTAGATGTTATGCTTGTCCTTTGGCATTCAAATGGACAGTGGCTCACTATTGAGAGAAACTTATCAGGCCATTTTAGAAAGTTCAACAACAACACGGGAGAAGAGATCAGGCCGTGTGGTTTGTTAGAAGAAATGCTCCTGGCCTTTTCCCACTGGACGTATGAATACTCTCGCAGGGAGATGCTGGTGCTCGATATACAAGGTGAACTAAACATTACCCTACCTTCAGCAATATTATTTTTGATAATTTCATGCTTGTTGATTGTTAAGTCTGACGTCAGAAGTTCAGATGTTCAAAAATAATCTGAAACTAATTAGAAATTAGGTTTGTCTGAGACTTTTGATGAACAGCGTTGTTCAAAACCCTGGTACAAATTAAAATCTTGTAACTGTCTTTTTCCTGGACCCAGACGTCATCACTTAGAGACACTAAGCACATCAGACCAAAACCACATTTTAAACACAAGTGAAGAACTAAAGATTAGTGTGAGGATGGAGTCTGAAGTACAAGAAGCAGTGATTGGTCTAGCAGGAAGTGTTTGAGATCAGACACTAGTTCAAAAACTTGTCCACTCTGGCTTTACAATGAGATCTTATTCTAGAAAATGTGCACAACCCATTGTTAGAGTTTATACATGATGGAAAACTTGGAAAAGTCATTAAAATTTAATTTCAATGTGCTATACTCGATTTTTGCTTCCTTAAAATGTAAACCAACAGAAATAATTCATTTTAAACTTCCTACATAAGTCTACATGTTTTGCTCACTTATCTGAATTGTTTGTCATTATGTGTTTTAGACACTTTTCAAGCTGTTAGCAGCGAGATGTGCCGGAAATTAATTGATATAGATTTATTAATAAGATACCTGTTGTAGAGAAAAAATATTTTAAGTTATTTATTGTTAAAAATAATAATTTGTATTTTATTTTTTGTTATTTTTGTATTTGTAATTTGTAGTTCCCAGAATTTTTTTGGAATTCTAAAGGTTTTGAAAAAGTTAAAAATTGATGATTACTTGCTTTGCCACAGACCCATTGAGTTTAATTAAGATAGAAACTGTAACTTGCAATGACGTAACTAAATGTATGAAATATACAACTAAAAACGTTGACATCCTTTTCTTTTTTGCTGAAAGCTGGAATTACATTTAGTGATAACTGAATCACTTGAAATGTCACACTTAAATTTTGTATTTCAGTCTCAATCTGTTAATTAAACCAGATAATTGATAAAACAAAAGTGAATAAGTTAAATGAGGTCATAGAAATGTCTTTTGTAAAGTTACGGAAAGTTAAAATGCGTCTAAGCAACATAAAACCTATTCAAAAAGATGGCAACATTTAAAAGCTCTACATATGTATTCTCTGATAGAACAGTAAATCAGATTGTAGGCACTGTCTGTGTGTCTATACTTAATGTTTATTGCGACGTTGTTGATCTAACTCGTACAACTATTTGTTTCTGTCTGGACAGGAGTAGGTGAACAACTGACAGATCCAACAGTCATCATGGCAGATAACCACAGGTGCAACATATGTCATGTCTGACCATCATTTTAATGGCGTTGGTCTGAAGTTATTTGTCTGTGATGCCCTTGTAGCGCTGGCAGAGATGAAATGCTGTTTGGTGCAGATAACCTTGGAGAGACGGCCATCAGCGGCTTCCTTCATAAACACTCGTGTAACTCCTGCTGTCGACGCCTCAGTCTGACAGGTCGGTTCATTCACGTGAAATCAGAACTGTTGAATTACTCTGTTGTTCCATCACTGGAAACATTTCTAGTGCAAATGTCACAGAATAGCTGTGCCTACCTATTTGGGTTATAATTGTGCTGATTCTAATTCCAAACGATGAACCTATAAAGGACGCCTTAAAATTTTAATTTAAAAAACAAAACCAGAACTCAAATGCAGCACAAAAGACTAAATAATGATGAGTTTATCATAAGTTCATTATGAGTTTATCTGATCTGGCCCGATAGTAGTTAGTTTACTGTAAAGCTAGATTATGTTTGGTTTGAATCTTTGGAGAAGGAATTTATGATGACTTCTGATGTTCATGCATGACCTTCAAAAGTCATGATGAATTACTATTTTTGGTTCAAATATCTTTAGAACATGTGAATTGCTTGGATTAGTGGGTTTAAAAATCATGGTAACTAACATGATTTCCATGAATTCATGAATGAATGAATTCATGAAACCTTTTGAATTCATAATAATTCATGATGACTCATGATAAACTAATACATGAACATATCATGAATTCATGATGAATCAATGAATTCATGTTCCCTTATTATAAAACATTAATTGGAAAAACAGTAAGTATTTAAGCCTTTCTGACTCTCACAAACCTTTTGGCTCATCACTAGTTTCACAAGCATTAATTTACTGTCCATTACCACATGTTTTTGACTCAAAAAGACTCATCCCATATGGTGACTGTAATTTTTTTTTTAAGTTTTCAAAGATGAAATATGTGTAGTCTTTTTTCCCTACATCATTTGTTTTACACTATTATGAGAAAAAACAGTTTAAGATATCAAATCAATTTATTTTTGCATAGCTCGAAATCAGAACAGCCTATGAAGACTTCCCAAAATGTTTGCTACCAGAAGTTAGAAAATCAAACAATGAAACATTCATTGGTCAAGCATGTCAAAGCAGATTATTCAACAGCAGCCAAGCAATTGGATAAATGTCCCAGAGCATCCCCTGTCCTTAGACCCTTCTCACAACGAAAAAAAAAGCAGGAAAAAGAGAACCCTCGCAAAGAACCATAGAGAAGAAGAATCCACTTCTTGGACAGACGAGCTATAAATGCGACAAGAACTGAAACACAGCTATAAAAATATAAAATGTGAGCTTATCCCAAGTCAAATTGTGCAGCTCTACTCTACAGTACTTATCTTTGTTTCTTATCTAGCTTGTATCACAGATTTGAAAATGAAACCAAAATATTTACAACATGCACCTACAGTGTTTGTTTATTATATTGCCCAAATCTCCCGCTCTATTAACGCGGTCCCTGTCCTGTCTTTAGCATTAATACTTAATTTTTAGCGTATGCATAGATTTGTTTTTTGGTGTGTGTGTGCGCGTGCTGAAATGTCGCTTCCGTGTCGTCACTCGGGAAGCTCGCGTTGGCTTTGAAAACACTGCAGATAATTCCCAAAGAACTTCAAATGCAAACGGAGTGCACCAACAACCGGCTAATTAATCCGCCAGTGTTGGTTTATTCCTATAACAACAGCGGCGTTCGGGGCTTTGGGGGTGGGCCCTGTTTTGTGCGTTGTGCTCCGTGGCCTTTGATTAGATATTAATCATGTCTTTGTGCTGGCAATGTGGTGCTGAGACATTAGCTTTGATTAGCTATTAATTAACGTCTCTGGGTAGACACGGTAACGGCATCTAGAGGATAAACGCTCCGAACGAAACTGTGCTCAAAAAACAAACAGGCTCCGCAAAACAAGCCCACGAAACGCAAACATGCAGACTCAGTTGTTTTGATATTTCAAAGGTGCGCTGCGTTTCCTCTTCTTGTGTCCTCTCCAAGATTTATCCTGCAAATCAAACCAAATTATTCATGCCAGATGCACGGACTTCCTCCCAGGCCTGTCAGTATTCTCTTTCTTGTGGTAATGATTGTGTTATTGGAGCGACATGTAGCTAACTGATGTTTCTGTTGTTCAGATTTAAGGAGGCACAGCACGGGCGGCGAAGAGAGGAGCACAGCCGAATCCACTTCTGCGAATGAAGAGGAAAGCAGCGATGACTTGGATCTGATAACTGACCGAGAGAACTTAGGAGACGTAAGAATCTCGTACTCAAAGCCCTGTTATTATTATTGTTCGGGTAAAGTCATATTTGAATGTTGTTAGCGAATCAAGTTCTTCTCAAGAGTTTGACCAATTGTGGCTTTCTCTGTAGTTTTTAAAATTACTTACTTACAGTTGAGATCACAAGGCTTCATATGCAGGATATATAATGTGCAATAACATCACAAGACAGAACATAGAGTTTTAGATAAAAGAGAAGAATGAAAGAGAAAGAATTAAGGTGGTTTTGCTGATTTTCACTCTGCAAACACAATTTAGGCTTTAAATGTAGTTTTAAATCAGACAACTTCCCTTTGATGCATGGTTAATATCCACGTGTATTCATTTTGGTTGCAATTATGGCTTAAAACTCCTTTTACCAAACAACAAAGCGAAACTGGAGAGAGGACCACCCAAGCTCAGCCAATCAGAGCGCAGCATTCTGCTCCTGATGAGAATTAAATATATATTATTAATTATTTTCGACATAACTCAGTGATCCCACTTTTTTCATAATGTTTTACCTGGATCTTTTGCTAATTTACAAGTAAAAAAAGTAGCTACTCCAACAAAAATCCGAGTGATAAAGGCTTCAGACGTGCCTTTCAAAAGGAAAGAGTATTTTTTCAAACACTAACCAAAATATAAATATAACATTTACCTTAGATCTAGTTGGATGCACGGCCCATCTTTGAGACATTAGACTTTTTATGGCAGAGAAAAGAACATTTTGATACAGGGCAACTGCTCTGGTTCCTTTCACACTTCCTCAAAACTTGTGATGTATTTACATTGTGCTGTGCTGAATCTGAGCATTAGAGGGTCTTTTTATTGTGGACAAACACATGTGGATATTCATGCTGTCTAATCAGCATCTTAGCACAGATTTAGACAAAATGGCTCTTTTGTGCTGAGTTTTGAGTTGATAATGTTCCTTTATGTTTTTCTTGTAAAAATGTAAAAACTAGCCCAGTTATTAGTTACTCAAGTATTTGTAAAGAAACAAAAAATTTAATATATTTTGCTACCACTTTTGCCACATATTTTGTACAAAAAATCTAATGGTTCATTATGATTTGTTTTAAAATAAAACATGCACTTAAAAATGACTCAACACTTAAAAGATGTTTTTATTTAATTCTTTTTTTCTTCCCACAACAAAATGTCTACAAAAAGCGATAAAATAGCATTTAACAAAAATCACTTCAGATCTTCACATTGTATTTATATCTCAAAGGAGGGCCTGTTAGAGCCCTGCATAGCTCCAAACATCAACCCGGCGCCTGTTTTGGGAATTTCTATCTGGATTATTTTGACTCTCATTCACACAAACACACTTAACTGATGCTAACTGAGAGTTTTAGTCCTTTCAGTGAAAAAAACAACATATTTTCTCTTTTTATCAATGTATTTCAAGTCAATGCACTCAACAAAGCATCCGTCCTCAAACTATGGCACTTTGAAAACAACACAAATAATGGATTTGTTTGTTTTGGTAAAAGATCTTCTGTAACTTTAGCACCTGCAGGTTCTGGTTACAGATTGCTACATGTTTGTCGTATTTGCTCTTAAGACATTCCAAACAATAACTTAACGCTTGTCAACAGTGCTCCAGTTGCAGGCCTATGTAACGCTCATAAAGAGAAGTCTCAAAGCACTGGTGAAGTCCTACGTTTTACATACACTCCCATTCACGCGGCAGGAGAGAGAATGACCTGGGTGGAGCGGGTCTGACGCAATTAACAGGGAACTCAGTGTAAAGAAAAAATGTTTGCTTTGAGTAACAGGATGTATCGATGTCTGCCTTTTTGTGTGTTTATTGTGGAAAGGCATGATTGTGTTCAGCCCTCACTGTGAAGTTTTTTCTTAACATTCAAATACAGACGATGCTTCAACGCTAGAGGATCTGTGGCCAGTGTTTCCCAGTAACAGAGGAGACGATGGTGGTTCTTTGTTGCACTAAATGAATAAAACAGAGCAGAACAGATTTGTTAGATTAACGAAATTATGTTTGGAGTGAGCCCCTGGGCCACTCTTTTTTTTTTTTTTTTTCCTTTTCTGCTGCACATTTTGCGCGCCGCCATTTTTTTTTTTTTTTTTTGAACATCTGAAACTTTTCTTTAAGTGAGCTTGCATGGCCACAAAATGAATTAATATTTGACCTGATGAACTTCTTTTACATTTCCATAGAAAAGCTGTCCTTAAGCCAGTTGTTCCGAAGGTCGGGTTTGTGATGCAAAATCTGAGTGTCGGCGGATGAATTCAAGATTTTCAGATGATTGTATTTGAATGATTACTTTCATTGAAAACAATATGTTTTAGTGAATTTCAGTCATAAGACACAACAAACTACTAATTAAGTTCAGTTTTGAATTGTTTTAAATCTCAAAGTCATTACAAACACCTATTTCATTTGGCTGTGGGGTTGACGAGTTGTTTGTCAACAGGCCTTAACCACAGATACCATTTTTACACCTTATATATATATATACAGTATATCAAAGAACATTTAAAAATATTCCTCAGTAGTTCTGATTATGTATGAGAAAAAACTCACTCAAAGACTCAAACCAAATAAGGCTGGGCATTATATCAAATTACAAATAGGAAACACATTGTGATTGTAATTTACATGAAAAAGCCACAAATTATTAACTAATTTTACAGGCATCTCACATTTGTTGCACTTTTTTTGTTGGATTGACTTAATATTGTCTGAATACACACACACATACACATACTTGCACAAAAAAGTCAAGATTTGAATTTTTATCAATATCGCTCAGGCTTGTGATAATTTAATCATGTTTAGATGCTGTTTTTCTCATCAAATGTTCGCGTAATCCTTCTCTGTACTTCTGCAAAGCTCTAAATGTTCTGTTCCACCTTGTGATGTCATTAAGTGTAGGTTTTAGCTGCAGTTTTTGATTTACTGTATGTCTTCAATACACTAGAACAACCTTAAGTTTTCCTTTGGGAGTACTTCAACTTTTTTTTACTTTTGTTCTGTTTCACAAAAAGTCTCCAATATTTTCTGATGAAGCTTAAACAAGGCTAAAACATTAGCTATTGCTTCAAAGTTGGGCAAATACAAAAGTGGAGTGGAGTTTAGAAATACAGTGGATCACTTTTTGTATATCCCTTTAATGACATCACAAGGTGTTTTCAGTTCAAAACCAGAACACAAGTTAAAAATATAGAATTTGTGTATTTAAGTTGAAGCAAAATCCAACTCTGGGCCTGTTATGGACAAAGAAACGTTATAACCGTCGGGAAGTAACTAAATACCAAAATTCAGAATACTAGATTAACTAGATTAGCTAGTTACTTTTATTAAAATCTGAGATCTGCATTTTGACCTGTCTTTACAAGTCTTGGTGATGATTGTTATCTGTATTTTGGGACATTCCAGACCCAAATTTCTGTCCTAAGAAACCCTGACTTTGATTTTTTATTAAGCAGTATAAAATGTGTTAAGATGTGTTTTTGCTTCCTTCTTTTAATCTTAAAGTTGCGCAAAAATAAGAAAATTAATAAGTAATGTGAAGTTTCAATTCAGTTGGCTAGTTTAATTACACAAGAGAACGGTAGGGGAGCACTACCGCTGAAGTAGCTTAGTTCTGCTTTAAACTTTTCAGAAATGATGCGAAAACTTAAACCGCTCCAATAGTGATGCATGTGCAATAATTCTTTCTAATTAATGATAAATGTTTTTTTTAACATATATAAAAATGGCAGTGTAACTGTAAGCCAAACATGTTTAATACTTATATTTGGATAAACTTCTATTTAAAAGTAGTAACTCCCCATGTATTTGTTTTGTCAATATTTCTTGGAATTACAGTGACTACCATTGATTTTGTTTTATTGATAATTTTATTCATATTTTTAGTTTTTGTAGATGTTTACTTTTCTAACTTTACTTATCTTAATGTTCCAGTCTAAAAAGATGCTAATGCTAAAGCCAGTTAGACCTGCTGCTGTGTGAACACAAACATAGGACAAGGTAGTTTTTTCTTACTAAAAAGGGATTGGAGGAATGTTGGGAATAGTTCTTGGTACCTTCATGTGCGAAAACACCTTAAGTCACGTTTTTGAACTATAATGTGATTTAGCGTGGAAGTATTCTAGGTATTCACAAAAGGTCAGGATCGTAAAATGTTCTGTTGGTCTAATGTAAAATAGAATTTTATTGGCTAATTGAATGTTAATAAAGCATATTTTGACACTACAGACTGATAAATAATTATACCAGTACTGACCCAGCAGTTTGTTGGATTGTTCACGACTGCTTTGTTTATTTATTTATTTTTTATATTGTTTTGATTAATGTATCCTATGGAAGTTCTTCCAATCTGACCAGAAACATGGCGGATTTGCCATTATTTTCCATGGTAACTGCTGCTTCCTCAGGTATTCAATATTTTATAAGTAGATAAATTTTGAAAGTATTTTCCCAACACTGACTATAGCAACATTCAATAATGAGTTTTTTTTTAATTCCCTTTAAATAATTATTTTGCCACCAAAGTCTCTGTATAATCCTTTGGGAAACACTGGTCCTAATCCGGATCAGTAGGTCAGTAAGGCCAGTTCAGACGGGGCCAATCACAACTCACACATTCAAAAGGTTCAGGAGAAAAATCACCATTGAAATTAAGTCAAAAATTTGACTGTGTGTATAAATAAGAGCGTTTTATTAAAAAAAAAAAGTTCAGCTTTCAGCTTGTGAAAAAATGTTTGCTTTGAACTGACTGAATCAATCTGGAAATGGCCCTAAACCCGCCCCGTCAGTAACCCCGTCCTCCCCAACAACATGAGAGAGAAATCACAAATAAGCCCCAAATGTCATGCAAATAGAACAGAACAACAATAGGCTAATAGTAATAGAAGAATAGTAGTCATAATAAGAACAATAATAATAGTAAATAGTAATAAAATAAAAAATAATCTTACAATGCAAACATGACAGTAGTAAATGCCTCCATTTCTTATTGCTACAGTATCTTACTTACAGTGTTATGTTGCCACTTGTTTATTCTCCAGCACTTCCTGTTTCAACCCCAATCCCACCCCTTTGATTCACAGTCTAACAAGGAAAAAATAAAAACACACAAAAAAACATCATATTTGGAGCCAGAATTCACTGTCACAATGTGTTTTCTTGATTCACAGCTTACTATTGGACATCTCCTTTTGTCCCGAGAGCAGCAAAATACACAGCAAATGTTGAGCTAGTGTTGACAAACGTGGGCTAATTTATTGTAATAGAGGTCATGCAGAGACATTCTTTTATTGAAAAATGAAATAAATTCTGACTGAGTGGCAAAAGTACAATAAAATGTGTTTCTTAGCCTTTTTGAGTTTTTTTTTCCTCTGGGGAGTGTTTGTTTTGGCTGAAAAGTTATATAACAGTTTTATTGTTGTCACACAGGGGCGTAGCACCAAATTCTGGGTCCCAGGTACAAACTTTGTTCATGGGTCCCTTATACTTAATCTTGTGTTTGAATTATTTAGTCCGCTCTTGTTGTGTTTCTTTTCATTTGGGTTTTATTTCTCTCTAGAATATTCATATGTAGCCTATTGATTAAATTATACATTCCACGCATAATTAGTGTTGCTATTTGGGTTTTTGCAGGCTTCAGCAGATCTAATTAAATGCTTTATAATGCTTGCTTTCAAGATTTTATCGCCATAACAAAACAAGACATTTATTTTTTATTTTGGGTTGGAATTACTGCATCCACTCTCATAAACACAGTCATTTACATTTTAGCTAACTGGTTTTAAGAGTTTAAGCAGTAATAACTTCAATTGGTGTACTATTTTCAACTCAAAATGTAATCAGCCATACACTTACCAAATCTTAGTGCCTCTTTGGGGGCAAATTAAACCGTTAAGAGCAAGTTTGGCCCCCGGGTCCACATTAGGCACCACTGATTTAGAGGAACAATCTATTTCACAAACAAAAAAACTTTTGGGGCCCTTTCTGCCTGGGGCCTGAGAAACTAGCACAACACCCCTGTTGTCACGGCAACACTGCAGACTTTAGTCAGCTTGTTTGCTATAGCATAACAGTTGGAGATTTAGGACATTTTTACAATTGAAAAACAAATAATTCACGAATCAAACTGACTCAAATTTAGGAATAAAAAGGCGATTAGTGAGAGGTGTGTAACCCTAAAGTCTATCAGTGAGAAATGTGAGAAACGCAAAAGTGCTGTTGTTTCTCTGCTTTTCTACCACAGTTTACATAATTTTTTCCTTTTTATGTTACATACAAACTCAGTATTGGGCAGTATTGTGGTTGTTTATATTTATCAGTCTGTAGCTGCTTTTTTTCTTTTACGTGTTTTGAAGTTGTAGTTTGTCTCCCTTGACTTTCATTGGTTTTGGCCACTCACTGCTGACATTTAGAATGCTGCGATGTCTTCTGCATAACCTCTGTTGTGAGTGAGTGAATGAGGATCATAACAATGATGTAAAAAACAGACAGTGAATCCAGGCTCGCTACAGACATACACACACTTGTCAAAGCCTTGTCTGGGCATAATTTCAATGTTGGTGCTGTACGCCATGTTGTTCACAAAAGTTACTTCATTTATAATAGTATTTTCACGTAAATTTGCAAAAATATTTAACCCTCTTTTCATGCAAAGTGTGAAAAAGAGCTGCTCCCTGAGAGATGCTGTGTAGTGCATCGAGTATTTTTTTTTTGTCTATATTTTTTTATTTTTCGAGCAAGTGATTGTCTTTAAGAGTCACTGGCCTCTGATCTGGGGTGAAAGGTCAAACGAATATTGGATTAAACGTCTGTGGATGTCTGATTGTTTTAACGTTAAAGGAAAAAAGAAACAAGTTGCATATTGTCAAAGCAAGTTGAGTGTTTTGACCACTGTGCGGAAAATTGAAACATAACTTCATCCCTGAAAACATTAAAGCCAGCTGCACAAGAAAGATTTTAAAACGTTCTGTGATTTTAAAATGTCCAAAAAAGTGCAGGCCGCAGACATGAGAAGATTTAACAATTATCAGTTTTTATAGCCGTTTCCATGGCAGCGGATCTTGATTAAGTCTCTTTTTTCATATTTTTATCAAAACAACGCACTTGCTAACCATAAAAGTATGCTCAGATAAAGATAAATTTAAGTATATTAAGCATTTATTAACTCATTGTCTAATTTAAGCTGGTCACTTTTTACAGTGTGGTGCTCTCTTAATTTAATCACTTAAGACCTAAAATCCTCCAGTGTGCAGGAGGCTTTGGAATATGACTGTGCTATTTAAGAAAAGGCAACTAAACTATATATTCTTGTACAAAGTTGCAAGTTTGTACATGTAACATGGTGCTATTTTGAACAATAACTTTGACATAAAGCTTCCACAGCAAACAAAGCATCCTACACTGCAAAAACTACTGTTTAATTCTAGAGTCGAATAAAATCATTTGGAATCAGAACTGTATACGACTTAATTGCTTATATAATGTAGAAATATTTCACTGGTTTCACTGCATTTGGCTTAAAATAAGTCCAACAATTTTGCCAGTGGGGTGAGTAGAATTTTCGGAAACACTTTTGAATAACTACACATTAATTAGGCTTAATACATCTTAAATAATACCTTAATAAAGGCTTAATTCATCATAAACAAATGATTAATTAACAGATGAAGACGTTTATTAGTGTTTCGTAACAACTTAATTACTCCAAACTTCATCATCAACCCTAAATCCTAATCTTAGCACCTTAATTAAGTAGTTATTAAGCATTAATAAACTTTTTAGTTCATGAATAGACCATTTGTTCATTAATAATTAAGGTTTTTTCATGCTTTACGAAGGCATATGAAGGTGTGGCAAATAATTTGTCTCGAAGTAAGAAGTAATGTGTTGAAATCAGTTTGAAATAATGTAGTTATATAGTGTTAATGTATTTCTCCACATTAGATTTAGAGTTGTGTTAAATTCATTTTTGCAGTGTAGTGGCTAAATAAAATAAAATTGGGATGAAAAGTTATTGTAGCAAATCAATCAAACTTTCCTTTAGCAGCAAATTGCACAGCGGCCAAAAGTAATGCATAAGATGAAGCAAAAACGAAACAAAAACATGCTGAAGGTCGTAATAAGTGCTATCATCTGAGGAATGCTACAGCGCAGAGTTGATTGTCGTTCACAGTTTGCTAAATGGACACGTCGTATTGCAGCTAGCCTCGGACGGCTAATTTTCACATTTTGAAAAGGGCGCTTAGTGTGTGTGTCGTGTCCTAACCCCAGATCAAACAAAATAAACAACAACAAATGAACGCTCTTCTTCTTCTTAAAGAGACCGTTGGTGGCGTTAGTAAATAGTGCATTGTCGTTAGAATTGCTACAACTTGAAGCAGGAGGAGGGTCGAGGATCAGAAAGGCAGTGAGAAAAAATTATTGCTTTTTTTTTTTTTTAAGAAACAAAAGGGTCCTTCATTTTCAAAGCCCGGAGTGATTGACATCCAAGGATAAAATTGTGCAAAAGTGAAGTCGCTAAGGTTGTAAAAACAAAAGAATTGGATATATTTTTGTTGAATGAGGGTGATTTGTGTAACAGGGCTGCAAAAGTAATCAAAATTGAAGAGAAATTTGAATTTAAATGGATTTTTTGTCATTTTTTCAGACATCATCCCGAAAGTAAAAACTCTGAACAGAAGCAAACACAATACTAGTTAAAAAAAAGAAGATTTTTTTGTGTGCAGCCCTCACATGAAGTATTGCTGAGGTCCTGTTTTGTACCTGGTCTGATGATTGTTTTGATTGTTCCGAAGCAGTCCGGCTCGTAGCGTTATTGCAGCGTGAATATAATTGATACGACGGCAAACGCGCCATTTCTTTTTGCAAAATAGAATATTTCTGTATATATCTTCCCCTTTGAAAAGTCATTATTTTAAATCCTTCATATTTTCTCTCTCTTTACAAGTCTATAAGTTCTTAATAATGAACAAAATCCAGACAAGGCTTCTCTATATATGAACAAATCTGAATCAATTCCCGGTTTGAACCCAATATTCTTTTACAAGTCTTTACAAATTCTGTACACAAGTAACTATCAAATAAAATAAAACACATCGACATGGTATTGCCAGCCACAATTGACTGCTGTATATTTAAATTAAGACTAAGTTATTTTAACAGAAGTAATACTGGAATCCACTCTGCTCTAGAAGAATATCTACAGTAGCTTTGTCTAAATCCACAATTCCCTTCTCAGTCCATCTTCATCCTTCATAAAACATAATCAAACATAATTTTTTTTTCAAAGTTAAACAAATTAACTTACCCATTTTTTTCATTAAACTTAAAATTGTTGCTAGATTTTTTTTTGTTTGTTTGTTTGTTTAACGTCTGTACATTTCTGGTCAGTTCAGTTCGTGAGCCAACCCCCCCCTCTCGTGTGTTTTGTTTTGTGTGGCTTCAAGAGGGCGGGCTTCGTTTTTCTTCATTATATATACATTCTTCAGACTGTATCGGTGAACAAGATGGAGTAAGTGCTGGACATTCCTATTGTAGTTGGCGGTAAGTCTCTGGCAAGTGTCGTCTCCTGGTCTCCCCTTTCCAAAATGTGCCACGACTTAGTTTCAGTGTTCAGAGTCTTGCCCGAGGAGGCAGCAGCAGCAGCAGCAGCAGCAGCAGTCTTGTTCCTGTTCGGGTGCTGTGGGTGGCCCTCTGCTGGCAGCGAGTGTCGCAGTGGGGCCGCAGGTAGTCACTTGGGCATGGTCATGGTGGAGTTGGGGTCCGGGTTGAACAGTTCTTTGTAAAGAGGCGGGAACAGGACGTTGACTGTCTCGGGGTGGAGCTGCTGGAAGGCCTGGAGTTCCTCTGTGTGGAGCGTGCACAGGGCGGACAGCGTCGGGACACGGCTGATCAGCTGCACACAAGACAGTTAAATGTGTATTATTCTGTCAGTGTGGTTATTTATGAGGGGTATGGGTTCAAATGGGTCGTTACATTTGATTGTTTTTTTTTTTTATGACAATAAATCATTTATCTTAAAGAGACATTATCAGTAATTGTACTGGTACTTTTACACTGTAATTGTATCATAAGATGCAATTGATGGTACTATATTTATTCATGGTTTATGCGTGATATTATTTAAGTTAAAATTAAAGGGACTATACCAGGTTTTTCCCCAAAAAATAAAAAAAAAAAAAAAAATAAATTTCCCCAAGCACAGATATCTTGTTAATGTATTATCATGTCCATCTAAAGTTGTCACAAATCGTTGTTGTTGTTGTTGTTGTTAGCATTGTGGCTAAAATACAGACACATCTTCTCCTAACACTTAAAACTTAAACACATTGTGATGAACAATTCGGACATTAGTTAAGTGAATAAAACATGTAGACTGATGTAGAAAGTTTAAAGTTTAAGATTTCTGTTTGTTTTCATTTTTAAGGGAGCAAAAATCGAGTATAGTCCCTTCAAAAACAGATTATGTTGTTGTCTGATTTTGACTTAGTTTGATGCAATAGTCCTTGTGGTAAATAATATTGATTATAGTTTTACCAGCAGTTAAGTTGTGAAATGTGAATTAATGACAAAAGCTAAAAATGACAGAAAGTATCAAATATAAGTAATCAAAAATATAATAGCCATAGGCCACTCTCCGCTCTGAAAATACCTTTATTCATTTACGTCCTATTCATTCCCTATGGAGAATTAGCTGAAATGCCCTAAAATGATTAAATATTTAACTGACACAAAGCAGACAACAAGTTACAGCCAGATAACCATTTGAGGTAAATACTTCACCAGGAAAAACCCATGTGCTTATAAAATGTGCTGTTTGTGACTCAACGCTACTGCTAATCTATATTTAATGTATTATTATTGTTAAATAACTCTACAAACTGAACTTTACTTATATTAGTAAGCTAGCATTGCACAAAAGCAATTTTAACACAGCTGACTTTCCCTGGTGAAGTATGTTACATTTACCACTAATGTGAAGATGCCTCAACTACAAACTAGATACACCTCAGTTGCATCATGTGTGTTAAAAAAGTTATTTCTGCGTTTTGCTCCTAACTTTTTGACATACAATGCTTGATAAATTGTAACTTCCTGGTGAAGTATTTACCCGTATGAACTCTGACACTAGAACAGATGAGTAGGAATCTGTCTCGCGGACTTTTATAGGTATTATCCTCAAACCATAACAAATGGAACGAAAGCCCACAGGTATAAAAACCGGAATTACTCAAAACTGACTCAGTTTAAACAATCATTTAACAAAACAGATTGCGGTGTCTGTGTCTTGTATAGGCTTATGTAGATTTTGGTCCATATTTACCACGTGGTTGCTCGGTAACAGTTTCAAGTCAAATCTAAGTTCTGTGGCATTTTGGTACAATATTTCCCTCCAAAATATTTTTTCCCAGAATGCCTTGACAATACCAATCATTGCTGTCCATTGTCAAATAATTTAGATTTAATAATGTTTTTTTCATGTCTTAACTCTTTAGCTCTTACTGCACAAAGCAATGAATCAAACAAGGAGCTTATAATTTAACATACTGTAACATCCCATGATACTTTTGACAATAGCATATCATCTTAACATCTCCAATGGTAAAAGGTTTAGATTTAATGTTGATATTCTTGCTTCATTTAATACCGAGTCCCTATTGCAAAAATACTTTACTAAAACTAGAAAAACACAGGTTTTAGGTTAAATTTTAGGTATTTAAATATATCTAGGCCCTGAGGAAAGTGGAAAACGAGATTGAAAGTGAAACAGTGGATTAAAAGAAATAACAGAACATGAGCTACCTTTGCTAACGCGTCTTCGTCCATGTGGTTCTTCTGCATTATGTGCTGCAAAGCAAAATAAATCTTTTCCTGAAGCTTCTGCACTTTCCTCGGTTCCATCAGCCACGGCGATCTGAAACAGAAAACAGAGACATTCATTCTGGTCATTATAGGTCCTAGAAGATATTTTTTAGGACATGCTTGTTCTTTAAACGTTCCCAAAATATTAGGAGGGTGCGCACTGACCTGTGGAAATGAGCACAGCGGCTGAAAACAGAGCGATCTCCTCCTCGGTGAGCTGCAGCGCGCACAAACTCTTGGCAAAGTCAAAGACCGCGCTCACTAAGTCGTCACAACCTTGGAGGAAGACGGCGATGAAGGGCAGAGAGGACAATGTCATTATTCTTTTTTAGAGCCGCGTCTTTTGAGCAAAAACGAGCTAAATTTAACCAAGGACGTTTAACTTTCATTTGGACTTACCGAGTGCTTTGAACATCTGCATCCCGCCGTATTTGCCTTCGAACAGGACCGTGTTGTTGAGAGGGTTAAACGCTCGACACATTCGGACCAGGACCACCTCCAGACAACCTGGGACATGGAAAACAAGATTCTTTATTTAGATATTGTTAAGCATTTGTTAAATACATATAAATGCAAGAGAAATGTGTATCTGTTGAGATTAGATTTGGCATGAACACACAACAAAGGGTCAAATACTGATGAGTTAGCAATTTGAGAAAAAATAGATACTGTATATCAGTGGTTCCAATATTACCCTCTAAGTTTCACCTCAGACTTTGAGTACCACCTGACTCGTTTTGGTAAACAAATGTGTTTTCTAACGGCATATTGTCAATTATAAATACTGTATATTGTTTTCTTGTCTTAAAGATACCCAGAATTTGCCCAAATGATTTCACATTACATTTTACATTATAGTCAGACATCACCTAAACTTTATGATCTCTTTAAGTACCCCCAAGTAAGTGCTTGTGTACCCAGCATCCCCGAACCTCTGGTTGGGAAACACTACTGTAAACAACAGCAAAAATATTCACTAAAATAAATGTACAACTTTGTGAACTGTGTTGTAATTTACACGACTATACTGTAAAAAGACAATCTTACATTAGATAATGAGTAACTAAGTGCTTGAAAAAAATCAACATGTAACTTAATTTGAGTCAATTTTGACATTTAAAAAATATATATATAAGTTTTAATTGCCAGTAGAACAAGAAAAAAAAAATCATCTAAAAAAGTAACTTAAAAAGTGCTTAAACCAAGAATTTGTTTAAAAAGAAGAGTTAAAAAAATAAATAAATAAACAAACTGGGTTTATGTTAAACGCTATTTAATTCCATGCATTTAATTGTTTTTGTTATATTATTTTTGTTAAAGATTGTCTTTTCTTTAGTGTAACAAACATAAGAAAGAGACAAAGAAGTGTTCCTGCACTTGAACTCAGACAAAATACTTGAACCATCTGCAAACCCGATTTTAAGTCAAAAGAGAGAATACTACAATCAGGATAGAACCTAATCAAACCAAATTAAAAACTCATGTGACAGATTACCTTGTTTAATTTTGATTTAGTTTGTCTTGTTGTGATTGTCCTTGTGGTTGATATTTATCATATTTTTACAGCAGTTAAGTTGCCAATTATGAAGAAATTAGGAAAGAAAAGTAGAAAATACAAGACCTACTTTTAGTTTAAAATTTGCACACAACTGACTCAGTGTTCCAAGATATTATCATTTGTTGTAACGACCCATAT
Organism: Mugilogobius chulae; assembly: GCA_038363315.1. NCBI lineage: Eukaryota > Metazoa > Chordata > Actinopteri > Gobiiformes > Gobiidae > Mugilogobius > Mugilogobius chulae. The sequence continues at coordinate 28,749,607 of CM076397.1, forward strand.
TCAAAAATGTGATTGCTAGTTAACAATTGTAAAATGACCTGTGCATATTTACAATTATAAACCTAATCTGAATAGTAAAACATGTGAAAACAAGTTGAATGTTTAGTGAAATCTTGAATACAATCATGTTCACTAAGTTTTATTGATAAAAGCAGTTTAATCTCACCTGTTTTGTAAAAATTACACCTCATCCCTCTCTACACTAAGCGTTGTCTCACATTTGCAGTTCTCACCTGACTTGAGGAGCAGGATCTGGTCGTTCTGGCACAGCTCCATGAACCCTGAGATGCGCTTGGCAAACTCCACTACATACTGAATCGCATGGGTGATTTGGATGGCACACTGCTGCCACAGAACGTCCCGAGGCTGCACGAAAAACACGTCCTTGTTATTAAAAAGGGATATTTATGTACAAGGAAAACCAGCATGCACCATTTCCTACTTTCGCCTCGAGCCTGGACAATGTGAGAGGTCAAGATAAACTGAACTTCTAAAGATTCACATTATTTATGTCTAATAGAAGTTTATTGATGTTGAAAAACATAGTTAATTTTATCTTAAAATCATTTCAACACATATCTGTAATGTATCTATTAGGTGGAAAATAGTCCACAATGTCCCTTTACCTGGACAGTTCTCTTTAAACCCTGGTCCATGTCCTGCAAAGTATCAAAGCACTTATTGTCCGATTTACACAAGACATGTCCCGTTGTCCTGAACTGTAACCACTTTGACACTTCCCAACAGTGAAGGGAGGAATATATTGCTGTTATTAGTCAAACTATACAAAACCATGTGAAAATAACCAAAACACAACAAAAAAATGCATTAATTTACACTGACAAGGGTTTTAGAGAAAATACATAAGTGTGAAGGAGCCCCGAATGGACTAAATGCATGAGAATTAACTTTTATCACAAAAACTCAAGTGTGTCCCAGTTTTTATTTTTGAAAATCTGGTCACCCTATCCTGACTACGTCTAATAATGTCCAGGTTCACCAAAACACTAAGGTCTGCTTTTGGAACTCCGACTCTAACAGCTGTAAAATAGTTTAAAACATTCGAATATGGAAGATGTGGACAGATATAAGAAGTTTAAAATGAACATTTTGTTTCTCACTTTTTAAGGAAGCAAAAATCAGGTATAGCACTTTAAAACATATATCATTATATATTTATTAGGCAGAATTGCATTTACAAAGGTAATCTAAAAGAATTTGAATTATAAAGCACTATATGTTCGTTTTAATGTCCACTGAAACTTTTTAATGAAGAAAAATTTTGAAATATGGTTACACAAGGCACAGGTGTAGTTGAAGTGTATTTTCACCTAAAAAAAAATACTAAATAAAAATAATGTTTGACATTTGTTTTATAATGCAGCTAATTGTTGTAAAAATCTATAATATACAATTATATTAAAAAATAAAAATGTTATGATTAGTCAATTAATTGTACAGTATAATAATCACAAGCTCTTTTGTGGTAAGTTGTGTTCAATGGTTCGATCCAAAACGCTCACCTTGCTCTGGTACATCTTGACCTCCTCGTAGGAGTGTGTCTGCCAGGCCAACTGCTGCAGCTCGTCTGACGTGTACTGACACGTCTCCAAGTGAGACTTGATGATATTCTGGGCAATGCGGTCTGCAACACATTTGTACACAAGTTAAGCTCTGATGTCACTGTCGTTTAAAAATACTTCTCAACGTCATGACAGCATTAATAATTGTGTTTCTGTGCTTTTTTGGATACAATTAACCTCGTGTTGTGAAATGTAAAGTATGTTGTTGTTCGACTGTGCAAAAGTAACTTTGTGTAGTTCCAAAGTCTTGAGATGAACAAGAGAATCTGTTTTTTTTTACTGGTGTTTATCTAATTTTCTCTCTGTACATGTCAGACACAAACTCAATATTCAGCAAAGTTTGTTCAATTCAATTAAATATGAATATACTGTATGTAAACACCATTCATTTGCCCACTTTACTTTTGAAGGGTCAGAAAACATGTTTCATTTATTTAAACTAGAGGTCTCAAACTGGTGGCCCGAGGGCCAAACGTGGCCCCCAGAATGAGTTCTGATTAGTCTTGATTGTAGCCTGCCAATAAACTGCACATAACAGTTTGAACTGAATGTGTGTTTTAGCATATTGTGTTTATTCTACCTTTACAACCCCAGTGTATATAAAAACTAAACTGGGGATACAGCAAATTACATACAATTTTTCCAACTGTTTTCTGGAAAGAACTGCCTGACCATAGTTACCCACAATTATCACATTGTCTTTAATCACATGCAGGCCTAAAAAATATAAAAAAATATAAAAGAATGAATGTGGACATCTTTTATACGTTATACAACATAGTCAGAGCTACACTTTAAAATGCGGCCCATGACCATCTTTGACATCGATCATTTTGGCCCCAGCTCCAGCTTTAACTGTGCTCAGCATCCATAATTAAAAAAATTTAGTTGTCCATCTTGTCATAGGCACTTTACAAACAGACCATGTTATTTGGTGTAAAGCTACAACCGACATGACCACAGTTATTAAATCCTTACCTAGCTCTCCCATGCTAACATTATTGGGTCCCAGTTGGCTCTCTTGGTAGCCTCCGTAGCTGAACAGGTTTGGGACGGGCGTGAGGTCGTACACCGGCTCCTGTTTGATGTGCTTCATGCCGGACATGTCCAGCCCTGATTGGTCGGGCGAGGGCTGGGTGGAGTCGATGCCGTAGTAACCGGGCACTCCTCCGTTCCCGTGGCCACCTTTAGGCAGCTCTATGACGTGACCGTTGGCGTACGTGCCCCCGATCTCGTGGTTGAGCGTGGACAGTCCGTTGGTGAGGCTGGAGGAGTAAACGCGGGCCAGAGCTTCGGCCTCTCCGGTCTGCTGCTGTCGCTGCTCCTGGAGTCGCGCCTGGTGCTTTTGGACCTCTGCGTACAGGCTGTCACGCTGCTTTTTGGACATACGGCCAAACTTTACAGCTGCGTGAAAGGAAAACAAGTTCAAAGTTAAAGAACAGGTAAACAACAAATCAACGTTTTTGTACTAAACTGTTTATGAAGTATTTTCTACTATTCAAATTTAGGCATAATTGCAACTTTCTGGTTTAAACAGCCAAAATCTAAGGCTGCGTTCACAATAAAAACTGAACCGGACTCGGCTCGATTGGGGACCAAATTTGCAACATTGTGTTTTTCTCTAAACTGGCCTGGTTTACCTTCACAATACACTTTTGAGCCAGCGCTGTAGAAACACATCTGCTCCTCACCTGTGGAGGCGCTGTGGGACCCGGTGCCTCCATTTGTTTTGAAAATCTGGCAACCCTGTGCCTGATATGTGTCACGTCCAAACAAACAAGTAACGCTGTACTTCTGCACAATGTGGGACTGATTATTGCTTTATGGATGTTTCCCAAAACCTGATCACGTTAACACACCTGCTGCGAGTTTGCCTAGAGTCAGAAAGAAACTTTTCAAAATCTGCTTGAGTAAAATTGGCTCAGAAAGGTATGTAATCTATTCACATTGTACTAGATAAATCTGTGTCGTTTTTCTTGCATTAACGTGAGCTATTTCTGTTGTTTGGTTTCATCTAAGATTTATAGCTGTTTTTTTTTTCTTGTAAATAATCGGTGACAAAGGTGATGTATGTTCGTGTGATCATAATCAGATTGTGGCTACATGTGTTTTTGCGTACTTTTGTCTCGTTATCGATCTCACACGAGTTCACAATACAAACGAACGGCGCCACCCTTAACTTTAATCTAAGATATGTCTGTATGCCAACATCCACTTTTCACAATTCTGCTCAGCGTCTTACCGTCTCTGGACATTCCTAGGGCGAGACATTTTTGCAGGCGGCAGTGTTGGCATCGGTTTCGGTTCGTTCTGTCGATGAGGCAGTTTCTCTGGCGAGGGCAGGAGTATGACGCGTTGTTCTGCTGACTACGTCTGAAGAAGCCCTGGTAGAAAATTCACAATGAACAGGAATGTTAAAGATTTGTTTGAAAACGAATATGCTGTAAGTAAATGAACCAGACAGAGATTCAGAAAAGTTACGTTACAAATAATAGGCATTATTTCTGTTGTTTTGATCGTTAAAGGTTGTATGGAGGATTTTTCAAATCCAACTGCTTGCTGTTTTCCAAACGATGCACATGTGTTTCCCTCCCAGAGCCACACCCTTCACTGTTAACTGGGCCACTGAGTTACTTAGGAACACTGAGGGTTTGTGTGACAGGTTAACAGGCCAATAGATAACGTTGACCAATAGATAACAAGGTACCTCGTCATTTATTGGTCAATGTTTTACTGGCCTCATCATGTCTACAACTTATATACAGTATTTTTATAATTATTTTTTGTTTAGCAGAAGTACAATACTGTTACAAATCGATGCAACTGTTTTTGACCAAGACTGACAACAATTTTTTTTTTTTTTTGAAAATCCTCCATACAACCTTTAAAACACCTCCCCCCTTTGGAATCCCATGCACCAGAATCAATATAGTAAAGCTCTCACATACGGCTGGGTGATACTGACAAAAATGAATTCTGTCAATCCACCAAAAATGTGTTAAAACCTACAACACTGGAAGAATACAAGCTTAAATATTCCAAAACATTTAAGATAGATTAAATAAAGTAGTGTGTTAATGTGGTTTGGAGATCTTTTTGACTTTATTGGTTAAAAGTTATTTGAGTTATTATTTCATGTACAGAAGTTTTTTTTTTTTCTTTTTTAAGTTAGTGTGTATTTTTACTATTTTAAGTAAAACAAGATATTTTATGCTTGTTATATAGAGGGATTTTTGGTTGACGTCACTTTCCGCTTTACTTTGCATGCCCATGCATAATAAATATTTTCTCAGGACTGCAGATGGAAATTAGCTTTCTAGCTATAATCTGGTACAAGCATCTTTGCCTTTTTTGGCATTATGTAACTGTACAATGTCCTGTTAAATAAATAAATAAAGAAATAGACGCTGTTCATCCGGTTGGCTGGGACACTTCTTTGATTAAAACAGCAAAACGAGACGAGAGCTAGCTGTTTGGATCAAGTATGAACTAGTATGAAGGACGTCTGTCTCCTGAAGCTTGAGCTTTTTCTCGCTGTTTTTTTCACTCATCTGAATGTAACTTTTAAGGGTCATAGGGTCGGATTTCATTCACAAATGTTGAATTAGCAGCAAAACGTTTGTTTTCACACAGTGATAAACTTTTGTGCCCAGCAGCAGCTCTTTCTCTATACGCGCATTGCCCCTGTTGAAAAATAATCTCTCTATAGATAATCTTAGTTCAAAACAATCAAAATCTTATTAAAAACATGCACAATTTGTTATTATTAATATTATTCACGACACACGTTCCCCCTTTTTAAAAAAAAAAATCTAATTTAAGACAGTCATTTGTTCCAGTGTGCTTCATTATCAGACAAATATTTAAGGAATTACAAAGTGCACCAATGTCCCATTTTCGTTTTCCTGTCTTATAAAGCACTTTGAATTACTTAATGTACAAATTCTGAAAACATATAACTTGACTAGTATTAGAAAGTATACACATCACTTATTTAATTATTTAATGTAAGTTTACTGCACAAGATACTGATAAACAACATTCACATATTATCTAAAATGTGATTAATGCCAGCTCTACTCCCATTTCAAGTATTGAGTTAGAGCTCCAGCTACTGACTTCAAGGAAATTACACAAGGGAAAAAAATCAAACTGATCTTGAGTGATATGCTATTGTTGCAGAAATGTTTATGACAGTGCAGAAGATCTAACTATGGCATCACAGATCAGGGACATTCAGAACAGACAATATATCTCTGTGTTTTTGATGAAGAAGCAGTGATAGAACAGGGATAAAAAACCTCCAAAGCGTTACACTTATTTCGTATTACCTTGCATCCTTCACATGTGATGACTCCGTAGTGAATTCCTGATGATTTGTCTCCGCAGATTTTGCATGGTATGACTTCGATTTGGGCTGCAAAACACAAAAACAGAACATGTTGAGTTTTTTTTCTCTCTCTCTCTCTGCGTCTGTTGTTCGCGGCGGGTGGACCGATTTCGGGGTCAAAAACATGGGACAAACACACGACCTGGCTGGATACGGTAACGGCGCTGCGAGTGTCGCTTGAGGAAACGACTTCACAAGGGCAGGTTGACATGGGCCCTGCTTTTTATGTCTTTGTGTGTGAGCTGTGCACAACGGACACCGGCGCTGTAATTGTCTGAGTGCTTTTCTGAGTGTTACAAGTGAAGGACAGGCCCTGACCGGTTACAAAGGTTGGGCTTATAATGAGAAAACTCTTACATCACCATTTTGACGCTTACTCAAGTTTTCATATAGGCTGTTTTTTTTGTAGGTATTGTATTCGTTTTCTGTAATGGCAGAAAATAATATAAGACAAGATGGTAGTTACATTTACTCCTACGTGTTTACTTGAGTCAAAATGTTGCCTTTTAGTACAAACTGAGCTCAAACTATCTGTGTCTCATGCCAGCATCATTTGTCAAAACAATCACACTGCTGCTTTCCATCCTCAGCCCCTCCTTTCACTTTTTTCTTATGCTTTCCCATCAGCCTGCTTTGTTTGAAGTGCGCTTGAAGGTGGAGATTACGGAGTTAGTTGTTTGTTAAAAGCATTTTTACTGATACTTGTATATGAGCACACTAGAGCAGGGTTCTCAAACTGTCAGACCAGGACCCCAAAATAACCAACTCGCGACCTCCATAGCAAAATAAAATAGATGTCTGTAATAATTTCAAGTTGGAAAACCATTCAAATTGGGTTAAAATGCATTTATTTTAGTTGTTTTATTACTCTATATCAGTGGATCCCAAAGTGAGGAGGTCGCAAAGCAAAATCTATAATTTCAAGATGTACTTTTACAATTATGACTCAAGTCTTTTTTTACTGTAGCATAATATTTGACTGAATTTTGGTCATATATAAAACAATAAACTACTAAAAATAAATGCATTTTAACCCAATTTAAATGGTTTTCTAACTAGACATTTCTAAAGCCATCTATTTTATTTTGCCATGGGGGTTACATTGTTATTTGTGGGGTCCCGACAATTCTGTCAAATATGATGCTTACAGTTAAAAACAACTTCAAAACCAAGTAAAAAAATGTAAAATTACATCATTAAATCATTTTGTAACCCCCAGATTTTGCTTCGCGACCCCCCCAGTTTGGGAACCACTGCACCAGAGCAGGGTGTCAAACTTAGGTCAAACTTAGGTCAAATAGATCAAATGCACCCCCCTAATGATTTCATGTGGGCTCCAGGATGACGTCTGATTATTATTGATAGTGGCCTCCTGATAAAAGCATGGAGCACTTTGAACTACAGGTCCCAGAATGCACTGCAGTCGAGCGCTGACGAAAGGAGCCACACAGGCCAGAATGAATCATAAGCCAATAGAAATGTAAAGCCTTATATGTCAGTAGGCACAATCTAATGTACAATATAATTACATGCAAAGTAACATAATGTAATGTGATACAATCTGGACATAGTGTAACTGTGCTATATCAGCTTTATATTATCTCTAATGCTTTATTCTTACTTTTATTCTATAAGGCGGCCCTGGACCAACTGTGACTCTGAGTTTGACCCCTGCACTAGAGGATTTAAGATTCTGTAGGACTATTGAACTAAGGTAATGTAGTCGATTCATCTGTTGACAGTGTCTTAGCATTTCATTGGGTTAAGTAGTAGTTGTTTTTACACGGCAAACAGTACACAATAGTCTAATTCTTTTACTAGGAGCTGCATTGATCTTATACTTTTTAGTGGAAAAGACAAAATGTACTTGTTTAAAGCATAAAAAAAGTTAGTTACCAAACTTTAACTTACTTTTTTACATTGTTACCCACTTTTCTTTACAAAAATAGTTTATGAATTTGCGATCTTTTCACATACAATGGTCAGATACAACAGGTACTATTTGGTTGAGAGTTTTACCACGCCCTGTTTTGGTTGACTAATAGTTTGACAGGACTTGTCTGTGGCTGCCTGTGATTTTAAAGTTTGTAAAAAATGAACGAGGACGTTTTACCGTGATTATCTGTCCGCAGCTGCAAAAGGGCTTTGGATAATTCAGTCAGTTTGTAAACTCTGTGTCTGCTTTTTCCCTCAGAGCTGTCTGAATCTGATTGGCTGTGTTAAAATTCCTCTTAACACGTCGGAACCTTATGATCTGACTAATCGTAAGTCACACTGATTTAAATACGTTCTGTTCAATGGGACGCATTTTTGCATCTATGCTTACAAATGATTTTGTGCATTTTCTTATGAATGATAGACAGTATAATAAATTGTTGGGTGGTTAATTGTTTAGAATAGAAAAGACAAAGCCTAAAATTAAACTAGACCATACATTTGTAATTGACTGAATTAGGATATTTTCTGTCTTTAAAAAGATTTTCCAATGGAACAATCACAAGGATGTTTTGTTTTGCAAAAAATAGAGATGGACAAGCATTTTCTTCTCATTTGATAATATCAAAAAGAGCTACTGTAGTTGGAATAATAAGATATCTGGTTCTATTAACAAATTTCATTTGTAGAATTTTCAGAATCACTCAATTTTAGTCACATTTACACAAATCAAGATAAAATGTGTTTATTAGCAACACTGACTCATTTAAGATTGTGTTTTTCTTTTAAAGAGGTAAATTTACATTTTTTTTAAATCATTGCTGCCCAGTTGGAGTCATAAAATGTATTTTTTGCATGTTTAGGAATGTATAGAGGGATTATCGGTTGACGTCACTCTCTGCTCAGCTGCGTATGCTCCATGCAGAAAGAGCCGCTGTCCATCAGGCTGGCTGAGGAAACTTCATTGATTAAAACAGGGGTGTCAAACTCATTTTGACAAAAGGGCGTTGGGGTTGTTCTCGAAGGGCCGGTTGTAACTAAGATTAACCTTACTAATCTTTGACGTACTACAAATTAATAGTTGTATTTGATTATTTCATATTTATTGAAGTGACAGTTGCTGAATATACATTTGCATTAGTCTGAAAAATGACTCACTCTCAAAGTTTCAGACAAATCTACAGATTAGTCCTGGCACTATAAAAAGACCTTGAGGGCCGTATGAAATGAGGTGGAGGGCCGCATCTGGCCCCCGGGCCTTGAGTTTGACACATGTGGCTTAAAACAACAAAACGGGACGAGAGCAGCTGTTTGGATCAGGTACGAAGCGGTTTGACAGACGTCTGGCTTCTGAATCTTGAGAAAGTGTTTTTCTCCGCATTTTTTCACCTGAATGTAACTTTTAAGGATTGTGGGTCGAATTACATTCACAAATGTTGAATTAGCAGATTAACTTTGTTTTTGCACAGTGATAAACTGTTGTAATTAGCTGACAACAGCCTGAGCTTGACTTGCTTCCACGGCTTGTGTCAATGAGCAGCAGCTCTTTCTGCATCTCCCGTGTTGATAAACAAAACATCCCTCTACAAAGACAGCTAACAGTTATTCGATTACTAAATTAGTTGACAGTTAAATCAATAATCCATTAATCGATTGCTCTAATATCATGTTATCGTCATATAGCTAATTTACTCTCAGGCCAAACACTTCTTATGCCTGTAATTGAGTGACTTTAATAGCGGCTGCAGAGGTTACAAACTGTACTAATAAGAGAAGATGGCGAGTCAAAACAGAGCCTGAATACAACTAAATACAAATGTATAAAAACTCATGCCATGTTCAGACAACCTTGCATTTATATCGTTAGTTATGGACACTACTACTACAAACAGCACTGATCTTAATAACAGACTGATGCATCTTCTTTATGCTACGTCTAGTTTGGTCCTCATACTTACTGTGAATAGGCAGATCCATGTACAGTCACTAAAGGCACAGAACATGAACAAACTAACACAAAGAAGCACCTTGTCTTTAGTGGTCCATAGTGTTGATGAACGAGGAGTGTGGCTGGGTGTGAGAGGTAGTCAGGTATGTCTGCTGAGATGGCACACTGTCTATAAAGAGATTAGCCGGCCTTTCTAATCCTAAATTATTTCCCATTGCACTATCTCCGCTGAGCCTTCCCTTAGCTACAGCTGAAATAGCCAGCCGCTTGTAATCTCATTGCGGCGAAACGACTCTGGCAGTTCGTCAACTTTTCATTTGATTTGAGGCAGTTTTGTTAAAAGTGTTAAATATGCTCAACTGGATAATCTAGTTTAAAGAGAGACAGTTGTGTTTGTCCACGCAGCTGAACAGGTTACAAACGGCTGTGTTTAAGTTGTTTTAGATGCAAGGTTGTGGACTAAAGACGTGTCCCATCGATGAAGAGAGCATGATACAAGCTCAAACAAAAGCTGATTGTATGTCTGACACAAACTCGAAAATGAAAGGTGTAATTGCATTCACGGCTATTTTGTGGGCAAGAGTTTATATTTCCAATTATTGGTATTTTACTGCAGATTTTTATAAGCACTCAAAAACAAAATAAAATAATTGGTTGACTAAGACAGTGGACAGTGCTCCCTAAACTTTCTCTCACTCTGTGGCCCCCGGTCGATGTTACATTCCGCTTTACTGCGATTGTCCCTAGCAGAAAGAAAACGCTTTCCGTCTAGTTGAAGCTTGCGTTTTTTCACCTGAATGTAATGTTTTTGAGTCGTAGGATTGATCATTAGCAGCGTAACTTTCATTTTCACAGTGATAAATTCTTGTATTGAGCTGACCACAGCGCTGGTTAGTGTTGCTGCTACAGCTCGTGTCAATCAGCGGCGGCTCTTTCTACTTTGTTGTGCGTTTTACCCGTGTTGATACTACTACTGATAACTGCTTAAAAATGTATGTACTACTATACACACATTTTTTTAATATTACTATATCATGTAATTATTGGCTTTTTTTCCTTCAATTGTTTACTTGTATGTTTTCATTTTAATCATTGTATTTCTTGTTTTAATAATGCTCATGTCAGAATTAGCCTATAGCTTAGCTCGCCAAAGTATTTAGAAACATACAGTTTATGCATTATTACTCCAGTTTTATTTATTACGTGCATATTTCTACTAAATGTATCTTTAGATGCCAAATTGTGTCCACTTCTAAACAGAATTTGAGTAAATTTTCATATGGACCTCTTAACAATGCCACAGTTAACTTAAAGTTTGCTAACAGTAGTAGCTCGCCTCCAGTTTCCTTTTGCAAAAGTAGCTTTCCTGGAGAAAAAGGTTGGAGACCCCTGACCTATGCAAACAAGCAAAGACAAAGAACATTTTATACATTTAAACACTTTCAATTCCACTTTTCTTTTACATAAGAATCTTCCATGTGTACACCAGATGTAATTGTACAACAGACTGAGAAACACTATTATACAGTACATTTGTGTAACTGTTGATAGTATTTGTTTTCTAAATAGACCGACAGCTTTTAGAGAGGTGCATCGATTTTCCATTACGTAAGAAAACACATGTTAACAAATGACCTTTGCACTTGGCGACTTGCAGCCATTTTTAAAAACCTCCTTTTATTTATATATATATTTTTGTGATTTATGGCGGGGCTTAAGACGTGACCCAGTTCTGCTGATTTCTACCCCAGCAGCTCCAAACTGGGTCAGAGCACTGGACTGGGACGGGACAACGCACACACACACACACACCGAGCTGTCAATGAACGGGGCCTGCTGTATCGGACTATTTATAGACTCTGAAAACAGGTCAATTTCAGCCCGGACGTAATGCTAGCGAGGCTATCAATACTTAGCCAGCATTCAGAAATATCTTCTTTTTTTCTATTCTGAGATGAGCTAAATCAGTTTAAATAAGTCCAACCCACACCTGCCGCAGCGCTGTGAATATTCAGGCTAATTATGTACAAAGTTTGTGTGTTTTTTCCATCACAGAAAGCTTAAAGCAGTCCTGCATGTGGGCTCACACATTGTTTTATTGTTTAAATCGAGCAAACACGCAGCCGAAGACGAAATACAAAAATAAAAGTCTGAATATGTGCTACTGTAAGCGTGTGTGGGCGCCGTTTTGTGCATTGTTCAGCGCGCGTTGCCGACGGGGGACTGTCAGGTGGGATATAAGGCATGACAGCATCGAGGTTGCCAGGGCGACCACCCACTCGAGGATGCCGTCTGGCTGCCGCGGCGATGAGGCAGCTAAGCTAAGCCGTCACGCGCTAACAGGAAGTGACGTCACGGTGGTTTTGCGGATTGTCCGACGCCCGCTTCGCTCGCGGGGCTGAAATTTAGTCGCAGCAAAGGATTATGGGAGAAGTGAGCTATTGTTGTTTGTTGTTTAGATGTGTAATAGTGAACTCTGGGGTTTAGGGGATTTAAAGTTGAGTGTTTTAACTGAAGTTTTCATTAGATTTGGATAAAAAAAGCAAGTAAAGAGTTAGAATTTACATTGATTTGTTGTCTGATGTTCTTCCTGTCAAATCTAGCTGTATTTATCAAATCAATCACTAGAAAAGATCCTATATAAGGGCTTGAAATACATAGAAATGATTGTTCTTAGTGTATTTTGACTGTCTGAAAATGAAATTCAAACTTAAAACTGGAAAGAAAAAGATATCTTGAACATTGTAAATATTATCTAAAACTAAAACATCATATATTGCACACCTCTATTTAGAAGTTTATTTATTTCTACAACTTCTACTGAATTGTACATGACTTTGCACCTTCAGAAAGTTACACAGTAAATGTCTTGGCAAATCACAACGGCTGTAAAGTTTCCTACACAAAATGTAAAATGTCATGTGATTTTCAGCACAAAGACTGTTTTTCCTGAAGCTCAGATCTGTGTAAACATGTTACCAAACATTCTTTCTAGTTTTTCAGTTCATAGCAATTATTTAGTCCTTTTGTGATTTTTACCTGAAAAAGGTTTAAAATTTGAAAAGATTTCTGTTGCCAAACCTAAATCATAATTTATCTCATTGTAGTTACTTTACTGGTCAGAAAACAGCAATTACATATTTCTCTCAAATCGTGCGGTCGTACTGCTGATGGTCTAAAACGGACATATTCAAACTGCGGCCCGGGGGCCAAATGCGGCCCTTGGACCCATTTGCTTTAGCCCTCAGACTTCCTGCTAGATTGGCTCAAATACAAAAAGTATAACTTAGAGCTGTAAGTTAACTGATTAATCGCAACTAATCGATTATTTAAATTATCATGAACTAATTTAGTCATTGAACTTATTTAGGTTTCAAAACATACCATGTACTGAGAAAACCTCCAAATGAACCAGTTAATGATCATGAGCAATGCAAATTGTGATTATTTATAGTTTTTGTGACGTAAACACTAGTTTTTACACCGTCAGAATGTTTTTAAATAGACAAAATACAGACTTGATCAAGCTAATATAAAAAAGCACCTGAATTAACTACAATATATTTTGTTTTAGGCATAATTTGACTTTCTTACGCTAACATTAGAACAAGCAAGTTTAATTGATCTTTTAGGTGAAGTGGTAATGCTTAATTTTCTTTTTCTAAGTAAAGCTACATGTTTTATAAATCTTGTTCCATTGGCAAATCATAGCTTAGGTTAAAACCGACTCAAAACAAGATTTCAAGCGTTTTTAAAAATGGTACATTCTAAACAACTAATCGATTAATCGAAAGAATAAACTAAACTAAGCAACTAAGCAATTAGCAAAATAATTGTTAGTTGCAGCCCGAGTATAGTTTTGTCAAAAAAAAAAAAAAAAAAAAAAAGAATGAAATGAATGTTTAATGCCTCATTAAAAGTGTGGTTCTTTAAAATGAGGTCAAATGCAAAAATGTAAATGTATTAAATGGCCCTCCGCTCTATATAAGTTTCAAAATGTGGATTCTTTTTCTTGCGTGAATCATGTCTTATATCAAGTTTGTAGTGTTGTGACATTCAATTCAAATGAAGTAAAACCAGAACATGAATGTGAACAGTGACACAATCAATAAAAGTGTTTTGTAAGACATTCACATGTGGAACAAAACCACACTGTTGCTCTGGAAACCTGATGTGACCCAGTGTGGTCCGTGTGAGAGACTGGCAGGTTATTATGTAAGACTGCAAGGCTGGCACTTCCTCAGCTAAGAGCAGGATCAGGACAATCTCCCGACACGACGCGACAATAACACCAGCTTCATTTGGAAGCTGCACGATTGAAAACAGCAGGATTGTTTTGGCCCACGTGACTCTGTCCACCAGGGTTGTGTTGCACCGGCACGTGTGTTATCATAATTGATTTTTAATGAAGTGCACTCTCTTGTGTATTACTTAGGCTGGCCCTCTCCCTAAATAGAGCTCTAATTATCCCTCTACATACATAGCAGCGCACTAACACCAGTATCAGAGCAACACTTCTGGAAGGCTTTAGAAAGAATATGAAGAGTCTTTGTTGTCATCAAGGAGAAAGTCATGTAGGAGCAAATTAGGGCCACTAGATGATGCTAGATTTGTGTTTCCCTTGTGAACATTATTATTACCTTAAAGTGACACATATTACTATCAACATTTGGTTTATTCTGAACATAACAGTGGATTTCTGCACTTTTCAGACTTATCAGAATCAGAATGTCTTTGCCATTTGAGTATAACTCAGCACACAGAGATGAAACACTGTACTCAGATCAGGATTATCAGCATAACACAAGTACTATAAAGCATTTTACTCGAGATTGATCAGATTGGAGTCAATTATTTATTTATTTGAGGGACATTAAAGAGAGTCCTGGATGATCATTTCCATTATATAATTGGATCGTCATTTACTATTCATTCATTTCAGTGCACTTAACGCACAGAAACTAAATATTGTACGTTTGTCAGGGTTGTGTCAGCAGCTTTGAAACAATAATGAAAATAGTATAATAAAAAAAATCATCCAGAATTGGATCAATTGTCAGCTTTAGAATGTGTTTATTTTGTGCATAAAAAGTCTTATTTCCAGAGGTGTGGACTTGCATGTCTTGACTTAGACTTGAGTCAAACTTGACTTGAGACTTGACTTGATAAAATGGTCTAAGCTTTGGACTTGACTTGAAGGTCGGTGACTTGGGATGACTTGACGCTTCTCACAAAATAACTTAACTTTAGAAACTGAAGCATGTTTCTTTTTATTTTTGTGACCAGAAATTAGTTTTAAATGGAATTATTTAGAAAAATCAATGAAGCTACAGAAATATAAGATGTATTTGTAGTTTGTTACAGAGACATTGGTCGACGTCACTGTGCATGCTCCATGCAGAAAGAGCTGTCCATCTACTTGGCTGGGGAAACGTCTTTGATTAAAACAACAAAACGGATGGAGCAGGTTTGGATCCAGTATGACCGGTCTGACAGACGAAGCTGGAGACAGTGTTTTTCTTTCTGTTTTTAACGAATTTCATTAACTATTGTTTAGCAGCATAACTTTTGTTTTCTCACTGTGATAAGCTCTTGTAGTTAGCTGACAACGGTGCTGGCAGGTGTTGCTGATACAGCTTGTGTCAATCAGCGGCGGCTCTTTCTGCTAACCTGCTGCACATATTCCTTGTTGATAAACAAATAATCCCTCCATAAACACTTGAAAAGACTTGAAACTAGAAGCAGAGAACTTGACTTGGACTTGTCTGTCTTTGGATTTGACTTAGACTTGAGGTGAAAGACTTGAGACTTACTCGAGACTTGCAAAACAATAACTTGGGCCCACCTCTTATTACTTCTATAACATTGTGAAAAACGCATACTAACTAGGATTTTTATTTCCTTTATTTGTACAGTCCTACTTTCCCTCAACGATGACCTGAGCATCACTGTCACCACATTCCATTTCACATCCTCCATCAAATCACTGCCGTTCAAATCACTTTTCCGTCTTAACTTTTTCCCTGCGCCAGACACTTTGAGAAATGCAAACACGACTCCTACTGTAGTCCCAGGGGTTGATTTGTTGGGGATGAATGTGGGTGGTTTTTCCTTTTTTTTTTTTTCCTTTCTCCATTTCTCATTAAAAACCATCCCAGTTAACTAGATCTCTTCTGGGGAAAAAGTCGGAGATCAGCACTTTACTTCCACCAGCACATTTCTTGTTAAAACTCCGACCTCAGATGTCTTACGCTGTGAATTACGCTTTCACAATCCACCATAACGTCGCAGTCTATTCTGTTTGTAATCGGCTGTGTGACTAGGAAATCATTTGACTATTTCATGATCTATTTCCGTCTGGCGGCGTTAACTCTCTACTCGCGCGAGCTTAGAGGAATTTCTCTTATAAAAGACAACAGGGGAACTTGGCGTCGGAGTGATCACAAAAGTGGATTAGCGCGCACAGCTGGGAATAGCAAATAGCAGCGAGCCCCGGGTTGGTTTCCCATGAGCCCCCCTGTCGTATTTTCACTTCATACTGTCCTATTAAATCAATAAACACAGCCCGCATAAGAGGTTTCGAATGGACTTATGGAGGAGAGCGGCAGAGTGGTGTATTATTTATCGTAGCGCCGCGTGAGATTACGTTTGAGTGGTTAGTTGGACAATTATTTATATTGCACATTATACTGTAGAGTTTACGCACCGCATACAGACTGAGATATGGGGAAAATATATATAATAAGATGTAATATTATTGCTGAAACACATACAGATAGCAGGTACAGTTTATAATAGAGCTGCTACAAGTTAATCGATTATTAAATTAAGCTAAATTTACTAATGGAACAATTGTTAACTGTCTGTATAGGTTACCAAACAGGTGTGAACTGAAAAAATGTGTTTTATGAGTCCAATTGGGCAGCAATGATATAGAAAATGTGTAAATTTGGGGCATTAATAGAAAAAACACAATCTTAAATAAGTCAGTTTGCCAGTAAGCAAAAATGTTATCTTGAATTAAGTAAATGTGACTAAAGTTGAGTGATTCTTGAATGAGTTAAGTGATTATTTCAGCATAGTATTTTTTTGTGCTATTTTCAAATGATAAATTGCTTGTTCTCTATTTTGTTACCATCTGGATTTATGACATTCTCACAGTCTACAACATGAACACAACCTATTTTGTGGCCGTGTTAGGATTCAGTGTGATGCAGGAGTGTCAAACTGGCGGCCCATGGGCCAAATGCAGCCCCCAAGATGTTTTTCTGTGGCCTCTGGGATGATTTCTGCTTATTATTTTAATAGTGGCCTCCTGATAAAAGCGCACAACAATTTGAGCTACAGGTCCCAGATTGCACTGCAGCAAGAGGAGCCACATAGAATGGATAATAATCCTATAGAAATATGAAGGCTTCTTTTGTTAAGATGTGACTATAAAACACTGGAATGCATCAAATTGCACACAATTTGTTCAAAGTTTTCTTGGAATGTCAGTGTGTACCATATAATATAATGTAAATATGTTAAAATATATAAGCACACATACAGTAATGTGTTATATTAGCTCCATAGCCCATTTGTTATATTATAATAATACATAAAACTACATAAGGACCTTTTAAAATGCGGCCCTCGACCAACTCTGACAAACTGTCACAAACATTCTGACTGGGGCAAAGCTGGGGGCAACACAAAAGAGAAAATGTACATGTTTGCTTTTTACAGACTAAATTTCATTCCTGGAGTTTTTGTTTTACACAAATTTGATTTTATGTGGCTAGATGAAAACTAGAAATAGATTTTTGTTGTCGTGGCAACAGTGCAGTGCTTCACTAGCTTATTTGCTATTGGCAGTTGGAGATATTTGACATTTAAACAGCAGTACTACAATTTAAACCCTCATCAAGAACATCTTTTTAGGAGGATAAAGGTGATACTTCAACTGTGTATCTGTCTCAAAGTCTGTGATAAATGTAAGATAAGTCTTTCAGTTTATCTGCTTTTCTGCCACTGTTTACTTGATTTTTTGTTTTTTACGTGTCAGTTTCAAACCCAGCTGTCTGTAGAGTTGTTGAGGGTTGATTTTTTTTTCTCACATAAAGCCTCTTTTCTATATTTGAGCTCTTACAGGAGAAAATGTCATTTCTCTCCATTGACTCTCATGCATTCTTGCCACTCAGTCCTCACATTTAGAATGCTGTATTCTGAATTTAAAAACTTAAAAATTAGGCAGACTAGAACTTAAACCTGTCTTGGTATAATAATTGTTAAAATAATTTTAAGTGATATTTCTGCTTTCATATAAACATCAGTCCAAGTTTAGTGTGAAACTAAAACCTCTCCCAGGACATTTACAGCTGCATGTTCCTGTTGCATTCTCCTATTTCAGAATATCATTATCGAGATCCATTCTTGTCAGCATCGCCTGTTATCACTAATAATTTGACAGTATTTTTTTTGCAGTTGTGGCATTATTCTTTATTATTTCACTGGTAAGAAGATTTCACTGTACATCATCACAAACAACACTATAATCCTGAATCCTCTTTCCTTGTTTGTACAGTGCAATCTTGTGGATACAGAAATAATCATAGAAACCCCTCCCCCCAGCCAGTCAAATCCCACGTCGCTAACTCTGCCTTTGTCCACTCCAGTGCAAACGTTAGTCACCTCTATACGTTTCTCCAGTGTAAAAAAAAAAAAAAAACAATTGTGAAAAAGCAGTTTCTTCTTCTTCCTCCTCCCTCCCCCTCTGCGCTGTGTCAGAGTTCACAAGCTTGTCCAGTCTGCCATGAGGGCCCAAAAGCACTCTGGGTAATTGCTCAGCTAGCAGGTCTAGGATCAGCTGCGGTTTGCTCGCCGAACGCAGCGCCGCGACGTGATTGGACGGCGCGGAGAGGCAGCAGAAGGGGGCCACTGGCTGTCGTCCAATGCATCGATTCACACACACACACACACCATCCACGTTTGGACAGACATTTTCATACGCTTGAGTGATCGCATTACTGTTTTTTTTTTTTTGAAAATGTTACTGTATAATTTCCATGCATGCTTACTTCCATCACACACACACACACAATGGAGTATGTGTCCAAGCTCAGATGGAGAAATGTGGGAAAAACTCCACAGGGTATTAAACTAAGTCCCGCCTGCGTTTTGCCATGCGCACCCCCAAACGCATCGCGCCCATCTGCCTCTTCAGATCTGCCTCCCACTGTACGCAGGCTACAGCAGCACCTCGGCCCCCCGGGTGACCTGCAGGAACCCCGCGCGACCTCCCGACCTTGTCTTAAGGATTGGTAAAGTGCGGCGAGGTGGAAGCGATGGGTCCGAGTGTGAGAGGTCCCGCATCTGGTCGTTAGCGCCGCAGACCTGCTGACGGATTCACACAAACTGTACTCACGTGGCACGCTGGCGTTAAGACCGTGGGAGGTTTTATTAGAAGTGTGAATGTGCGGATGTAGATCTGGGTGTGGAGCGTAGTATTTGTGTTTTTAGGTGGGCTTACAGGATCTTCTCATCTAAAACACTGCACTGGTGATCATGTGTTAATGACAAATACATCTAAATGTGTCTGTTGTCTTGTCAGAAAAAGACAACTGGAAAAATGAATCAAAAGCAAATGAAAACTTGCTTTAAAACATAACAAAATCAACAGGCAACAGGCACAAAAAGCACAAAGTTGCTAAAAGCTACGGCTAAATGTGACAGAATTAATGCTAATAGGTAGCACGTTAGAAAGGCCAGGGTGAATATCTACACAATGATTGATTGATCGATTGGTTCAGTGCACAGAAGTCAGCTGGCTTATTTATTTTCAAAAATGCTAACTTCCTGTTGGCATGTTCATTTCCTGTTAGTTAATTTCAATGAGGTTTCACTGCCTCAGTCTAAAACTGTTGGGCAGTAAACAGTGAGCTGTTGATGGTTTTCTCTGAAAACATATTGAATACTTTACAAATGTGGAGAATTTTTCATCCAAGGATCAAAAAGAATGTGTTTATCTGTCAATGCTAATGCTAAAGCTTGACAATTTGAAAATAAACAGCTTCTATGCACAGGGTCAATTGCTAATAAACAAACATGTACATTTTAAGGTATGGCTGGGCGAGCTGAGACTTTATTAAAAACATAAGAAAAAAGGGCTTTTATGGACATAAACAAAAATGACATTATGTATCAATATTCTGCCTCAAAGATTGACCTTTGCTCCAAAACGCAAATTTTTCAATTTATTAAATAAAATCTAACAACCAAATAACTGACAATTTGATTCAATTCGATTTAAGTAAAGTAAAGTAAAGAGATCACCATTAAACTTAAGTGACAGTCCAGGATGTAGACCTTCTCCTGCCTACAATCTAAAGAACAGATCAGATGAGCAATTCAGTTTTTAACTCAGTGTTGAGTTGCAGAGAGTGTGACGTCAGTGAGGCCAACCTAGAAGTGTACATTTACTGTACTGCAATCATTCCGGTAATAAACAAGCTGAGCAGTTTTTCTTTTGATTAATCATTTAGTTGTTTGAAACGTAAAAAAACACTATCTAGAATCATGGAACTTTAGCTAGACTTTAGCTAGCTTGTTGGCTAACGGCCGTTGGAGACATTTTTACTGTTGCACAACAAATAATTCGGTCATCAAACAGACTAAAAAGCATCTTATTTAAGCAGTGTGTGACTCTAAAGTCTGTGTCAGTGAGGAAATGAGAGAAACAGAAGTGGTTTACCTGATCTTTTCTTTTACATGTCACAAATAAAGTCAGTATTTAGCAGTAGTTGTGATTAGAGCTGGACGATATTCATAAAGATGGATTTCTCGAACATTTTTGGCGTATTGCGATAACAATATTCAGACCATAATATTTCAAACCAACTGTTCAACCACATTTTGAGCGTGTTAGTTGAAGTTTAATTCCGTCTGCAGCTAGTTAGTTCTGACACGCCTGACTCACATTCGTTTTCACCACTCACTGCCGTCATTTCTAACGCTCAGACGTCTTTTGCACAACCTCTATCAAACATTTGACTTAATAGACGGATGAATCTCACATCTGCGTTGAAAACAAGCGAGTGCGGCCCTGCTGTGAGAATCCCGGCCTGTCCTCCTCCTGCGCCGCGTTTCTCTTGAGCCTAATTGCAGATGACAGTCTGTGTGTGTCTACGAGGGGGAAGGGAGCGCAGAGGTGGCTGTCCCGGAGAGGAAACACAAGCACACAAATATACGCCGATTTTACAATAGGTGCTGCAGAGAGAAAGAGAGAGAGTGTTGTGTGGATGTGGTGAAAATTCAGGTCTAATCACAGAAAGTAGATGATAGTGACGCTGGAGTAGATTGTGTTCATGTTCGAGAGCTCAAGATCCAATCGAATCGTCAGTTATTTGGTTGTAGGTTTTGAATTGGAAGATTGAAAACTAATCTTCTGTCGGTGATGTGTTTGTGGTTTTGAATTTAAAGTCGAATTTTGAAGCAAATTATTGATATATAATTCCCCAAAAATCTAATAATTGTATACATATTAAAATCTAATAAATGTATACATATTAAAATCTAATAAAAGTATACATATTAAAATCTAATAATTGTATACATATTAAAAGTTTTAGTTTTTGTTCATGTTCACAAAAGCGATGTTTCTTTAGTTTTTGAAACAGATAAGCAAAATCAACTCAAAATTAAGGTCGATCGTGATTATAATTATGTCCAACGCAACCTATATTAAATTAGATAATGAACAGTCAAGTGTGTGAATTGAGTAGTATTACTGTTTTTTAGGTGCCCTTTAAAATTTGCCAGTGATTCTTTTGGCAATTTTTATTGAAAGTATAATTCAAAACAGCATGTGTAATATAATTATACAAAACTATGTATCAGTGATAGTTCTAGAGAAAGTAAGGTAAGGTAATGTTTATTAGGGACAACGTACAATACTTTAACAGCTAATTCAATCTTTTATAAAAAAGATTGTGGTGATAATAGTTCACATTTTTGGTCGATTAATAAGAAAAAATGAAAAATAATCCCCTTTAGATTAGATGAGAAGTAATATGTATCTGTGTGTGGTTTGACTGTGACACAGTTTAGAGATGCAACTCCAAAAATGTACAACAATACTTCAATTTTATTGTGAATTGTTTTTTTCCGTTACAGTTTGATGGAAAGAGGTTAAATCACAACATAATTGTCCTGTTACTGTATCTCTGAGCAACAATTGTGTTTCTCATAATATTGTAAAACAAATACAATACTTAATTGTACAAGTAGATGTTTCTGATTAGATAACATTTATCTAGAAACAGTTACAATCATGACTGTAACTAATGATGTGCAACAATATTTATCTACAAAATTCATTTTTCCCATAATAATACACACTTGGGAGGTAATCTACAAATATATATGATATTTGCACATCTACATATTAGTTGCCATTCGATATGTTAGTTACATTTACACCCTACAGTTTCTTTTATTACTAATATTACTTTTTTAACCACATAAATGTCAATGTAAATGGGTACATAAGTTGGATTTCTTCTGTTTTCTGTTGTTAGAAATGTACTTGTAACAACGTATATGTGTAATATGAGTGATTATTTCCTACGTTTTCTCTCTTGTTGGAGAAATTAGTCTTGGAGACAGAGGGACAGAGAAGTTACACAAACAACACCAACAACAAGAGAACATAAGAAGACAACAACAGTCAGGCTTTTAAAGATATTCTGATTGGCTTAAGGTAAGATTGCCAATGGAACCATCTTTTTATTGGCAAATCTCTAGTTAAGAAAGCCAAAACATGCTCAAATCGATATAAAGCCATCTCAAATATAAAAGTATAATAGTTACAGTATAGTTTTGTTTCATTTGTGTGTATTTATCTATAAAGGCCAGATTAAACTCATAAATCTCTTTAAAAAAACAAAAGAGTAGACTGATATACACTCCACTCTGAATTCTTCTAATCCAAATCCAACAGAATATGTCGTCTGTAATAACGCTGAATCTAATGAAGTGTGTTGTGAAAGGCATGTAGTGGCGGTTGCGTTGTTTCCGTTATGTGATGTGAAAGGATTTGGATGTATGTGCGTGTGTGTTAGTGGTGTGTGTGTGTGCGTCCTCTCACAGGGATGGCCGCTAATAGCTCGCCTCGGGCAACAATTTAACTCAGCCTAACAAGGTTCTCCCCAAAGTGGCCCCAGGGGCATCTCTCACAGGGGCAAATTGATCACAAAGACTATCAGAGAGAGACACACAGAGAGGCAGCTCTGTCCTCACCTGATCCAAACCGTCCTCATGTCCTTTATGTGCAGCTGGGGTGTTACAGTCTAATGCTACAAATACACAAACACGTACATTTTCTATGGTGGATTCACAATTAGGTCTGGATGATAGAGAAAAAAACTAAAATCCAGATAATTTTTTGTCATATCTCGATGATATTTGGACGATATTCTGTCAGTCCAACATAAATGTGTTAAAATGTGTCTTCAATATACTGCTTGAGGTTTAATTGTCAGACCAATTTGAAATGTTGTTAAAAAATACCACCTTAAATAAGAGAAACAGTGTTTGCATGATGTTTTGGAAGATGAAAAATGAAAAAAAAAAAAAAAAAATGAAACAAGCTCAAGTCTTCAAATTGTGTATTTCCAAATGGTGTTATCGGGAGATTAGGAACTGTTTTAAGGACACGAGGTTTGACATTTTTCCAGCTGTAAATGAAGCAATGTTCTGATTATTTTCAAGCTTTAGGCACATAATAAAAAGTGAATTCTGTATAAACTTTATTTGAAAGTTTACAGAATCATTTTATGTATATGACCTTGTTTGTAGCATTTATTCTTACTTGATGTTGAATTTTTTCCACATCTTTTTTTAGGACGAAAGAGTAATTACTTCAACTGTGAGTGATTCCAAAGTCTGTGATAAGTGTGAGAGAAGCTCAAGTCTTTCTGTTTATCTGTTTTTCTGCCACTGTTTACCTGTTTTTGTGCCTGTTCATGTCAGTAACAAACCCAGTGTTCAACAGAATTGTTTGTGAGTTGAATTTTTTTCTCACATTTAGCTTCTTTGCTCTATTTTTATTTTGAGCTCTTACAGGAGAAAATGTCATTTGTCTCCAATGACTCTCTGCATTTTTTGCCACTCAGTCCTCACATTTAGAATGCTGTGATGTCACCTGCATGACCTCTATTACAATGGGATTAGGATTTGACTTTTCATCTTCAGAAAGTTGTTGGTTGGTGAAAACACAGCAAACCAACTGGAAAAATGTTCATCAGATATCCATTTTTCACCTGCCTTATCGATTGTCGGGCTGTAGTCGACTAAAGAAAACCTTATTGGTCGACTAACAACATGCCTTGTCGAATAAAAATGTGCAAATTTACATTTGCAAAGCAGTGACGCAAAAACAGTCTCTTCAGAAAAGTATTTATCCTTATTTGTGCAGGTTTAAACATCAGAATAATCTGTGTTTGAAGCAGAAAGAGGCTGGAGATTTTGTTGTGTGTGGAGCAAACTGTGGCACTGACGTCCATTCAAATTTTGATTGGATTGCGATTAATTTTGCAGCTTTGAAATTTGTGAGAGAAACAAGAAATCTTGGAACACATCATAGATTAAATGAGCACTAATGGGGAGACGTCTGCTGTCTCCATGGAGATGTTTTGACAATATTTAATGACATTATGCTTCTGCTGAGTGACAAGTAAGAGGCTCAGTTATAGGTGAGATCTGTGGAGAGGTGACTCTGCACACAGTAGTAACACCTGTCCTTGTGCTGTTAACACAGGTAAACAAACCTCTAACTACGACTGCAACTAATGATTATTTTAGTTATTGATTAGGTAGGTGATTATTCTTTCGAATAATTGATTGTTTAGAATGAAAAGTGACTTATACAAGAAGGTGAGCTGTGGTCTCGTTGCTTGAGAACGTCCTGGAGATGTAGACTTTAGGTTTGTCAAAAGTATCAAAATCAGATTCTCATCATCAGCACTAAAACTGGTATTGAAACTAAATATTATAATATTATTTGAACAAGCATACATATTTTCACATTAATAGGTAAAGGTTTGATATTTTTGGATGAGTTTTAATATAATCCTGAGCCTATTCAAAACTAGTATGTATAATCAAAAAAAGCATGTATTTTGTGTTGAAAATGTCCATTTATTGAGAACAAATTTGACTTGATAAGAGCATTTTTAATTATCACCATAATTAGTATTAGAAGCCTATTTATTTATTTTAAAATGCTACACTGCCTGTTGTAGGCAAACACTTTTTACATCCAAAACACTTATTTCTGTTTATTCTGAGGCTCCTGGGATGTTTGGAAAATGTATAAAGACAAGTTGATGATTACTAAATTAGTCCACAATTATTTCAACTATTGATTAGTTGTGATTAATGCATTCACTTGTTGCAGCCCTGAAAGAAAGTATTTGTATTTAGTGTTGAAAATGTCTCAGGAATCTGACGTAATGGTTCATAGTTAGTATCAAGAATCTAGTCTATTCCTTAGTATTAAAACTAAGTTTGAATTTTAGCATCATGACAATAGGCGAAGTCGAACTCGTTGTACATCAAAAACCTAGATTTACAAATTTGTATGTATTTTCTGTTTAATCTGAGGCTTTTGCACAGTTCATGGGATGTTTGAAACCAATACATCAACCAGTTAACAATCATTCAATTACTAAATCAGTTGGCGATTTTTTCAATAATCAATTAGTTGTGATTACAGACTTGTTTTAGCTCTACCTCCAACATGACGAATGATCCAAACAGGGCATTCAGTTAAACATGAATGTTGTTTACAGCTAAAGAGATTAAATATGAGTTTTTATGTGTGCAGGGTCGCCTCTCCACAGATCTTAACTCGCTCTCACCTGCATGTCACTGTAAAGAGAGGTAAATATAAGATATCAGTGAATATTTCAGGCTAAAACAAAACATCTTGGCAGTTCCATTAAATATGACATAGATCGAGATCATTCCACAACTGTTACCTGGCAAACATCTAGTAAATATGATCCAAATCCACATAAATGACACAAAAGTGATAATATGTCAAATTATATTCCATTGTAACACAATTATTTTGTTAAATCTTGATAACTCTATTTAAAAACGAGCCTTTTACCGTAATGTCTGCACTATTGAACGCACCTGAATATGAGCCACACCAACTAGATTCACTTGTTAATAGTAAGTCAATGAGAATGGAAATTACCGTATCTTGTTTTATTGTTAATTTCTTCATAATTTGCAACATTTACCATGAGGACTACCACACCAAACTAAGTCAAAATAAGACGTGTGTAATAATCTGTCATGATCTGTTTGAAGAGAAGAGGAGGCAGTGTTGTCAATGTTTGCACTGGGAAAGACCTACTAAGAGTCTCTTCAATGGGATTAGGCACTAAAACAAGCTAATCGTTGCCATTAAGAAAAGATGCCACTCTAGGCTAAGTCAAATTATAGGCTTATTGTGCTTCTGAGCAGAGCTGTCGACTGAACCCATTCACAACGCAGCCCTGTATATCTGTGACACTGTCAATGGTACACTTGGTACAAATGATCTCGTCTAACAGCAAAATTACACTGTAATAGAAGCACTTTTGGTTCTGTTGTATGCGGGTGGTTTTATAAAGTGACATTAATTAGCTTAACTTTGGGCCCTTTAAAGTAAACAACAAGAAACAAGTTCTGTTAGAAATACCTTTCTACTATTTATCATTCAGTTCTGCCAAAGTGTAATTTTTAGCTAAAATATAATGCTGTTGCTTGCATTTAGGTTTAGTTCAAGTGTTCAAATATGTAAATAATATATATAAAAAAATGTCCACATTGAGATCATTTACTTTCAGTTTCATTCTCGTTGAAGTTAAATGTCTGTAATTAGTTAAAGTGCGTCTGACAAGTTGAACTGCTCATTTCACTAAAACAAAGTTAAAGTCATTATATTTAAGATTTTCACAAAGTTCATCCCACTTTAGCCATTTTTTTTAAGGTCACAGGTTTTCACTTCTCATTTTTCACACTCATTTAGTTAAAATGATGTTCATAGAGTCATTAAAACATGTTCATTGTCCTGGTCTCCCTACTGTGATGTGACTCTTCATAAACCTGTTCTTGATTCATGTAAAACTATCACTTATACTTACAACTAGTGTTAGTTTACAAAATTAAATAAAAATCAGAAATTTGTAGATATCTGCCATGTGCACTTTAAAGCTATGATGACGTTTTACCATGATTTTAAGATATTTAGGAAAAAAAGTCTTAGGTAAGATTATCAGATTCAAATTACACTTTATAATAACTTAATCTTAATTAGTCTTAATAAAGCATAAGTAAAGACTTAAGTTATTATGAACAAATGACAATTTAATGAATCAAAAAACTTTATTAGGGCTTAAAAACTTAATTACCACAAGTGCTCCTCCTCAACCTTAAACCTAAACCTTAGCTCCTGAAATAAGTATAAGCCTTAACAGATTTGTTCATGAATAATTAAGTCTTTATTCATGCTTTATTAAGGCTTTACTAAGGCTAATTATGGTGTAGTTGTTATAAAGTGGTACCATTTTTTTTTCAAATTGTGCCTTAGTTTGGTGTGACAGTCCTTGTGATAAATATATATCAGTTTTTCATTAGTTAAGTTACAATTTATAAAGAAACTGTCAAATAAAAGTAAAAAACACAAGCCTAAGTTGAGTTTTAAAACAGTTTAAACAATAAAAGTGTTAATCATAACGTCTGTGTCATTCATGTGGATTTTGGCGCATACTGGTCGCTAGGTAACAGTTGTGGAATTACCTCTACATATGTCATATTTACTGAACAAAAAAACGTTATAAACTTTCTCAAAATAGCCAAACTGGTTGAAAACAAGCAGAGTGTTTAGTCCAATCTTGAATATAATCATGTTCTCTATGTAGTGTAGCTGTGTAGACCAAAATGTACGCGTGATTACCAGAAGTCAGGCTGTATGAAAACTGAAAACTACTGAAACATCATAGTTCAGTATCAGCGTGGAGCCTTTCTTGGTCAGTGGGCCGTTTGCTGCAGCACAGACTGTTAATCTCCTTTAGTGTGAGGACTTTGGACTGGTGCGGGTCCAGTCGTTAGTCATTGTTTAAGGCAGAGAGTTTGGATCCAGACACATTCTTTACCCATAGACTCTCTGTAGATTGAACCTCTTTTCTTTGTAGAAATAGTGTGTTTAGTTTGGTGATTCCCGCTGCAGCTCGCTCATGCTGTAATGCACCGTTCCACTATTATATAACACTTAAGCTTCCTTTCTTTATCTCACTCATTCACTTAGGCTCTGGTCTCCTTTGTTTCCAACTGCAAAGTAACTAAATATATGCTCTACGTGTTTCCAGGACCAAAACGTAAAGATACTAACAATACTAACATGCCAATGAATAGACTTGATTCTTATTTATTTCAATGATGATAACTAAGTTAAAATGTACACATAAAATACTATTTCTATTCTTTCTTAAATGTTTTGGTTTAAAATGAAATTTGATAAAGCTCAAAATTATTCAGAAAACATCAAATTTTGTCCTGTTTATGTTATGTAAAGTATCAATGCTTGCACAAAGAGTCTCTACTTTTGAATATAAAACAGTTTTAGTATTGATTATATCTGATTTTGGATCTTTGGACAACCCTAGTCATTTTAGTGCATTTGGGGAAAACTTGAAGTGGCAAACGAACTATACGATTCAATAAAAACAGAAACATATGGACCATTCAGAATAAAGATAAATACGTTTTATGCCACATTGTGAAAAAATAAAGCTAAAGGAGAAGATTTGTGGCATTGCAAGTAAAGGAAGACACATTTCATTACTGCAGTGGAAACATCTAAACCACAAAGACATGCTTTTGTTTAGGTCTATTTTTAGGTCAAAAAGTTACACGTTGAGCTGTGCGATATTGAAAAGTGGACATATCTCAGTGACAATATTTTATCACTCCAACAGAGTTGTGTTAAACATGTATTGAAACGTCTTAGTTAACCTCAATAGGTTGTGTTCACCTTATAAAATTTGATGACCCATTCACTTTTTGTTACAATGAATTTTAGCTGCTTGATCCGAATCTCTATTAAATATGATTGACCTGCAGCAGTGAGTCCCAAAGTGAGGTCCGGTTTGAAACAAACCTTTTCTCCTTAATTTGTTTGATTTAGTATTTTAAATCCATACTAAATCTGCAGACATAAGTATTTTTACTGTTTTTGTGTCTGAGAGATAAAAAAACATTCTATATAATTTTGAATAAAATGTGTATTATTGCACTGCAAAAAGACAAACCTAACTTACATAAAATGACTTGAATTAGGCATATTCATTCATTAATTTTTCATTAATAAGACCAAGCCTTACTCGAATTATTTGACTTGTTTTAAGAGATTCTATCCTGATTTACCTTATCTAGATATAAAAACTTAAGTTAAGCAAATATGTATCTGTTTTCAAGAGTCCTTGAAACTATAGCATTTTCTGCTCAAGACAGGATAGTCACATTTTCTTACTGCACTGGCAGATTATTTCACTTGAAATAACACATTTTTACCTCAAAATAAGCTACTATTTCTTCTTTTTTGAAAGACCTTTTTTGCAATGGGTTAGGGTTTTGGAACGCCTGACAACAGTGTGAACCTTTTGCCTGACATATCAATCACAAAACTGCAAAATATGACTTTTGTACTCTTATGAAAGTTTACCGCACCACTTTTTCAAAATACTTTTTAAATTCACATTTTTTGTAGCATTTTTCTTCATGTGATACACTTGATATTCACTTTTTTCACAATGTGAACTAAAATTCAATGTATTGCACAGTTCTAGTTACATCGGTGGACTTTTAAACAAGAAAATCATAATTGTCTTTGAGTTGAGAACAATCCTCACTTTGACTTTCTAAATCCAGCTGTCACTCGCTCAGGGCAGGACAAACACTGACCAAGAAGAGACAAGAATGGAATAAATGTATTTTTTCATAAATATACTGCCCAGCCCAAGTTAAACCAATAAAAATATACTCAATATCCATATGCGCCTGTCAATATTATCACATCTCTTCTTCCAAGCCACGCGTTTTCATCTTTAAACAATATTCGATTCCTAACAAGCTCTCGCCTCAAACCCTGGCTTATTCTCTTCAGTAGAAATCAGAGGGAGCCGTATTGAATATCATTGTACCTCCGCCGAGACACGCTGCCTTTATGGATGACTTAAAGTGACAAAACACGCGCCGCAGAAGACGACGACTCTGTGACTGGAAGGCAGCTTTAGACTTTTCCGAGTGGTTCGAGAATCCCGGAATCCCTCGCAGCTAAGATTTTAAAAAGTGGGGACGTAAAGCAAAAAAAAAGTAGAGCCCACGCTTTGTATGTGTGGAGATTAAGAGAGGCTGCGGATTCAACTTGGGGCTGAAAAAGAAAAAAAAAAAATAAGAGAGGGAGAAAGAGAGAGGAGTAGTTTTCCCTAGACAAGCGGCACACTCAGGGGCAAAACCAACATGGAGTGCACGCTGAGCTCATGCTAAACAAACAGACTATGATAGCGACGCAGTGGGACAGTCCAGGCCACACACAGCAGCGCGGCATGCTGGGAAGTTTGAACGCCAGGCGGGCGCGTGGCTGCCGACGGTTAGAGGCGAGCTTAGGTGGGAAAGAGAGGGGATGTTGAAAAAAGAATGATAAAATGAATGATAAAACTAGTAGTTCTACACGTTTTAGACTTCGTTTGTAGTTTTTTTATGGTCACAGTTTTGTATATTGAGTGAAAAATAGGTTTGGGTGAAAAATGAATCAAAAAAAAAAAAGTGCAAAGAGCCACACTGGAGTCTTTAAAGAGCTGCAACTGGCCCACGAGCTGCAGGTGACAGACCTATGAACTCAGTTAATGAATAAAGAAGAAATTAAGAATGGTTTATTAGGAAGTATTCAAGCTTAATACCTATTGATTAAAGTGTTATGATTAAGAGGTAAAGTTAGTGATGAGCAAACAGTATTCCTTCCTAATAAACTACTTGTCCTTTATGGATTATATTAGAGATGAATCAATCAAATCACATTAATCAATCATATTTTAAGGCAAAACTGGAAAGGTTCTAGTGTAGGGAGTGAAAACAGCTTTATTTCTCCACAAAAAAGTCATTACAAAGTGATCAAACTGTTGTTTATAATCAGTAACAATTAGTAACAATTTTTACTTGCAGTGTATGTTGAGTCATGACTCAACATACACTGCAAGTAAAAATGGCTAAATTGAACCCTAAATTCAAGCAATTTGATGAATAAAGATACAAGTGAAATATTCTATATTTCATAAACAAATACATCTAATTCAGTTAAAACGACTAAAATCCAGATTAAAATTCTTGATCCAAGGAACTTAATGCAAGTTTAGATATATATTTTTTGCAGTGTAAGCTAGAAAACAGTCTTGCTGAATCCAACAGAAGACCCAGCTAGTGCTTTATATCGACTGAAGACATATTATGAGACAGATGCCTGCTCTAGAACAATTTTCATAAATTGACACTAACATACAATCCCTTTATATCAGTGCATCTCTAAATACAATATTTGTTCATGCTTTCTAAAGACATGATTAAGTCAGTGTAGCCATAATTATTACAGTACAGTGATAATGCAAACATTTCCATTATTGTGCGATCTTGCTTTAGATCAGGCCTATTCAACTTAATAGGGTTGGAGGCCAAACCGACCCTCCAAAAATCTGACTTTCTTGATATTACAAAAAGATATTTTTTCTTGTTTGTAGATTTTGTTCTGGGTTATTACTCCGGAAATAGTGGCCACCCTAAATCTCCAAATGTGTCAATACGTGTTTAAACTAGACACAAGATTTTATATTTTCACTGTCTGAAAATAGGATTTGACAAAGAATAGTATATTTTTCTTGTTTCAAATTGCATATTTTGACTCATTCGCAGTGAACAAATGTTGTATTTTTCATAATTTTTAGCAAAACAATCCACTTTTCCCTTGTGCTAGTAGCAAATCTCCTTTGAAAATAGTTAAAACAATGCTCCAACAAAGCATTTGATCACTCATGTTGTCACTTCTTAGTGTTCAGTCCTGATTTAATTCTGCTTTAGAACTTGGTTAGTTCCAGGGTAGATCTGGTTTCATGTTGAGACGCTGCAGGTTTAGATTGGATAAAGTTGTTTAACGCTAGACATTTTGTAGAGCAACAAAAGAACACATTATTATCACTATCTAGTCCTGTGAATATTTGTTGTTATATACCTCATGTCCATGCACTTATACCTCATGTCCATGGCACTTTCAAGTAACCAAAAGAACTAAAACAACAGCTTTTACTGCTGTTGGACTGCGGTGGTGTTTTGGCAACGCGGCTACAGTAGAACAGTGCTTTCAGTCAGTCAGTTCAGTAGGGCTTGGGTCTGACGGATTAACAGTGCGGCCTGCATAGAGCTCGGGGTAATCTCTCTCTCTCTCTCTGCACTCTTCTTACATAACACCGGCCATTAGTCAGCACAAACACAATAAACAACATAATCAACAACAACATGCTTCCCTCAAATCTCTGCCCTGCGTCGCACTTACCAGGTGTCCTTTTATCACACAACACTGAACGCTATAATGAAGCGCTGTTTGTCCCGTTGTGTTTTTAGCCGCGCATCTATTGTCCCGGGGTCATTTTGTAAAACGTCAAACTCTCCCTTTTAGCCGCTCATTTGCCTACATACCTTACATAAACGACAGACGTACAACTTGATACTGTTTTAGCGCGTTGCCCAAGTTGTTTACAATGTTTAGAGCAAGAGCGTACATACTGTAGCTAGCAAGCAAGCTATTAAAAACTGTATGAAGTAAACAACAACTGAACTACTATATGTGCAGGTCAAAATTATGTCTTTTAAAACCATTATTTGTAAGTACAGTTAATATTATTTTTATATTTATATTTATGAATGTATTTCACAAAAGTTTGCCAATAGAAAGCCCAAAACAGCACACTTATTTATTGCCACTTTAAGCTAACAGTTAGCAGCCGGAACTAGCTAGCTAGCTCGGGCCTATACGACTTTGAAATAGTAATAAGTCATTTTACAATCATTTGCTTTTTGAAACCTGTGAGAGGGTTTTGTGTTGAACAGTTTAGTTTTGTCTGTGTTTAAATTAAATTTCAAACAAATAAAATATGTACGAGAAGTAGCTAAAGCTAAAGATACAAAGTGTGCTTCTGGTCAGAAAAAAATCAGAAAAAATAATAAAGTAAAAATTCACTAAAAACTAGTAAAAGTATCTGTTCAAAGTAAATTCTGTAATTCTAAAATACAGTTAACAAGCTTTGTATTAAATGTTAAGACAAAATAACAAGAAGAAAAAGTTATAATTCCTTGAAAGAAGCGTGTTTTGAAGCTAGCCCCAACATCTCATTTACCCGTTGCTATGGTGATGACCCCAGCAGCGTAGTGATGAAGTGTGATTGCCGGAACTAGCCGTGCCGTTATCAATATACAATACAAGGCAGTAGATTCTCAAAAACCATGGTAAAATAATAACAATAATAAGCATTTTCAGCCTGTAAACAATTGATAAAAATGTCACTGAAGTTGGATTTTTCAAAACAGTTTTAGTTTTGAATGAGCATTGATTTGGGATCGGACAAATCAATGAGCGTCGCTGCCTCCAGAGTAAATCAGGAAGAGCCTAATTGTATTGGCAACAGGCCGTCAAGCGTACAGTTACTGAATTACGAGCCTGTTTTTGCGACATTTTCTGAACTTACTGTTAAAGTCAAATTGTAAAAATGAATTACAACCGCCTTAGAGACAATTTAGCAAGAATATTCATTAAACCTACACTTAGGGCTGGATGATATAATAACAATGGTGATAATACCGACCCAAAAATGTGATATAATTGTGCTTACACAGAAACATTGGCCAAATACTTGTAAAGTCTAGATTTAAGTGACTTTCACAGTGATGTAAAGACTAAAACTGAACAAGAAAAGATGTGAGGAGTAAAACTGAATGTTAAATGCATGCTAGGAAATATATGGTCAGTTATATCATTGCATCTTTGTTGGTTGGTCTAAGATTGCCAATGGAACGATATATAAAAGAGGAAAATACAATGACTTGAAAAAAAAAAAAGCTGCTGTTCCTGAAATAAGAACAAAATTCCCTTGTTCTATTGGCAAATCTTTACTTAAAAAGCAAGTCATATCATGATAAATGATAAACACAATTTTAATATTGGCATATTTCAGGGTTTTTTTCCCAGTGTAACAAATTTGAAGATCGGTTTTAGCATGTTTATGATGGACTGACAGAATACTGTCCACATATCGTATCAAGATGCGCCAAAAAATTAACAAAATATTCATTTTTGTCATCATCGCCCGGCCCTACTTATAGCCTACTTAATTAAATAGTTTTTGATTTGAGAGTGTGCATATTTTAAGACTTTACTTTGCCATTTTGAATCAATTGTTAACTGATAATAATCTGGTCTTGATGAAAAAAATAACATCTGGATCATTTTTTGGCATATCTCGATACCGATATTTAGGCCAGTGATTTTCAACCAATGTGCCAGGGAACACTAGTGTGCCTTGAGATGTTGCCAGGTGTGCCTTGACAAAATTATCAGTTTTCAGTCTATGAAATAATTAACAACTTTAAGGTTTTTTTTGTTTTGTTTTTTTTTGGTTTTTACCAAAGAATGCAAGCAAACTAATCACCATTTAATGGTTTAAAGAACATATCAAAATGTAATGGTCAATATTTATAACATTAAATCAGCGTTGCAGATTTTCAAAATGCAACAAGTATCCCAAAGACAAAAACAAAAAAGTCTACAACTAGTTACCCCAAATTTACAAAAAGTGAATAAAACTATCACTTATTGCACAAAAAAAAGAATAAAAAAGCAGACTTGAAAGTGTGTCATGACTAAAAAAAAAGAGTTGAAAAACACTGATTTAGGCGATACTCTTTCAGTTTATAGTAAATATGTTAAAACTTATCTCTAAATGTATGCTTACATGATATTCTATCAATTCACTCACTTATTCCCTAAATATTAGGGATTAAGTGAGTTAAGATCAGCATTTTCAAGTGTAAGTGCAGCAATCTCGTCTTATTCTCCTGTTGACTTACTTACAGTCATCGACCATTCATTTCTATTGTTAATTCACTTTTTTTTTTTGAAACACATAACATTCACTCCATTATCTGAACGTCTATCTATCATCTCAGAATCCCTACATGTGTCCTGACGTGTGATCCTATATTTCCCCAGGAGGACGGACTAGGAGCTGTGCCGCGGGTCTGACTCAGGAGCTGTTGTTCGTGTGGTTTCTTCTCTGCGCGGCTTGAACTCTGTGACCTGTCTGCCCTCTGCATCTATGGTGTAAGAACTCAGAAAGGGGGCTTAAGCCGAGGCTTGAATATACACACACGGATCACAGCCGGCGGAAACAAGGGAACTATTGACCACACCACGACAGACACACATATAAGCGCTAACGTGGCTACAATTGAATTTAATGTGCCATGTAGGGCTGCACCGTATACATATATAAATACCGTAATGTCCAGACTATAAGCAGCTACTTTTTTCACAAACTTTGAACTCTTACGCAACAAAATGATAGACTCACTAATAACAAGTGCAGCTTAAATAAATACTTCATCAATTATCTTTTGTAAATCCAGTAGGTGCGGCTTATATTCAGGTGCGTTCAGTGCAGAACTTACGGTAATTGTGATTTTTCCTGGCCTAGCTTAAAATGACTTCAGAATTTTTACCTGAATTTCAAATGTAAATATTCAAATTCAAATATTTTACTGATTCCAAGGCATTTTTTATCTGAATTAGTCTTGTAACAGGAAAATAGTCGGGATAAAAACAGTTTGAAACAAGGACAAATAATCTAAATTTATAGCTAAATACATCTTAAATTTGTCAACATTTCTGAAATTAAGGTCAAGCATTTTTTTTAATCTTGTTTTGAAACTTTGCAGTGCAGTTGCGTTTCTGTTGAGTTTACATTGTCAGCGTGTCTGGGAGATTGACAAAATCAAATACAGTGTGTCAGTGAACAGATCATTTACTAAAATAATCAGCCATTTTAGGACACGTTTGTACATTTCCAAGCTGCAGAGTTAACAGCTTCACATATTTTGTGAATTATATCATGGCACTTCAAAAACAGCAGCCTTTGCGAAATTGAGATTTTGATTAGATTTGGAATTGTGCAGCCGTAGTGTCATGTTCAAATGCTCTATCTCTGCCTAGTTTTTACTTCTCATTGAGTATGTATTAAAAAATTATCGACTACACTTTTTGGCATTACTATTTTGATTGAATTCTTTTACACTTTGAGCAAAGCTTTAATGACAAAAAGTAATATGATCTCAGTTATAATATGCAGGAAACATACTCATAAATGAAAAAACGTATTGGTAAATGTAATATTATTGCATATGAGAATATATTTTCACCACCTTAAAGTTTTTTTCAGATTTACAAGTGCAACAATGCATTTTTTTAATAGTTAGCAGTTAAAAAACTATTCTTTAAACCTATTAAGACTTAATTATGGGACCAATGTGAAACCTAAATCAAATTAATAATAGTTTATATCCTTAATGGAAAGTTTACAGCATTTTTTTCATATTTAATAATCAATTGTCTGTTTGCATTTCTACAAATCAACATAAACCATCTATTTTAAAAGTGTTTCCCCTAATTACAATATAATAAATAAACTACTAAATGACTAAAGTAGTGAAACAAATGCAAAGTGTTTGGTTGTTGACAAAGAGTAAACTAAAGTTAATACTGTTTATATTTTTAAATCTTCTGTCATGATTGGAAACTAAAAAGTACCATTAATGATTTAAAATGAAAAAGTGAATGTAATTGTAATAGAGCAAATGCAGCCTGTTCTAGCCTGAAACTTGAGCGTGGATGACTCCTCTTTCTGGTGACTCATAACCACGTACTGTCACATCAGTTTTACTCTGCCGTGCTCTTCCTCTCGCTTCAAAAAGCCCCTGTTTGCTCCTCATCCTCATCATGGTGCCATTGAAATTACAGAATTAATCCTGTTTACAACCTACACATCCCTGACACACAAAGCTCCATTTTGTTTGACGCAGGAGCGGCCCGGTGATGTTACATTGGTGTGTTTTTGTCCCGTCCGGTCGGTGAGGTGACATCATTTTCAGTCAGCCAGCTTCAGGAGCAGTGGCTATTGTTAAATGATAATTACCAGAGCTTATGAGGGGCCTGTATTTTTTATAACCTTGTGGCAGTGAGCGCATTTCCCTGCACACACACACATCTTTATACACAGGTCGGGAGTGGGGCCGGCGCGTAGCCCACTCTGATTTAATTCTATCTGACAAAACCCTTTGGGGCGTGCAGAGGCAGGCAGAGAGAGAGAGAGAAGAGCAAGCAGAGACACACACATGTAGCAGAGCAGGAGAGAGAGAGAGACGCTTCAGGGGCCTCATCGGACGTCCAGCGCTTTAGAGTGAGAGCTGCTACTGCTGCTTTGGATCGCCCCCCACCCCAGAGACCCCCATCCTAAACATGCGTGCACCAGAGCGGACGCAAGGCCCATCCCAAAGTGGAGGTGCCTGGACAGAGCAGTGGGCCTAAGGACCAGACAGACTGACAGACAGGAGGCCTCCACGTGCTTTTACTCTGGCCTCTCTAGTCCACACACAAGACAGACTGGACACATGTAGATGTGGAGGACAAATGTGAAGACAGACAGAGACAGGCAAAAGGAAATTAGTCATCTGTGAAGGGAAATGCAAACTTATTTTTTTTTTTTTTTCCAATTGGTTTTACTATTTGTCAACTTTGTAACTCTTTAAACTGAGATTCTGTTTTATCAAAATGTCCCAAAGATGCAAAAAGATGTATCAGATTATATATTGAAGGAAATTAAGATTATTTCCACAAGGAGTTCAAACTCTACACACTACAAGACATTAAATAAATAGAATTTCTTTCATAAACATAATTCAGATTTAACAAGTTCTCTGCTTCTGTGCGTACATTTTCTTAACTTCGCCAGATTCTGCCAGAGAAGCAGAACATGTGGGCATCCCTCAGACTTCCTAAAGACTATAGAGTTGAAAGTTGTCATGACGTTTAATTGCTCCACACTGAAGTGTAAATAAAACCAGCCCCAAACACCGACATCACCCATGTGGCCTGCTCCAGTTAGACTCCCAGCAAACACGCGCTGCATGTGCGTAATTCACCCTGGACGTTTAGAGAGACGTTTGGAGCTCCGAGGCCTGTCCTGTGGTGTGCGTGCGTGAGTGTGTGAGCGACATTGACGTTGGGTTTGGACGTCCCCTGCGCCGGCACAGTGTTGGGGGGAGAAAATGGGTTAGTGGAGCGCGTGTGAAAACTACTCTTGAAGAATTCGATAAAGTTGAACAGAGATAGGAAATGAGCAAGGCGCGTGCGTAATCTGATGTGCAATTTCCACTGCTGCTGACTTAATAATTCAAGTGAAATTTAATGCCGTAGGTGGCCTGTGTTTAATTCCCAGCTCCGGACTCAAATGATTTTAGGCCCATCTCACCAAATCAAATCCATTTTTAGAAACAGAAGTGGAAGAACTATTTGAACTTCGCGAGAAAGAAAGACGAGACTCGCACGTGGAAGGAGGCAGGAGTTCGCAAACGTCCTGGTTCAACTTTGGAGCGAATCCTGGACTGAATCCTGCTCCCGTGCGCGGTGCGTGAGTGCGCTGCTGCTGTGGACGGGCTCGCTTACCTCGCATGGTGTTGGCGTGGCTGGAGCTGGTGCTGGTGCTGAGAGTCGCTTCCCAAAACGGCAGTCATGAAGAAATAAACAGAAACACTTAAACGGGCAGGGGGTCGCTGAGGGGGTCTGAAGAGGCGAGCGGTCCTTGATTTCGAAGCATATATTTAAAATGAAAAGTGCTGCTGCTGCTGTCGTCGTGGCGCGTCCACCGGCTGGCCTGAGAGGAGACGTGTGTGCGCTAAAAGCATCCCAAAGCGGAGCGCGGAGAGGCGGGCTGCTGCAGGCTGAGCTCGTATAGTGTGCTCGCGCTTCTCATGACATCTGCGCTCTCACCTCTGTGGGAGGGTTTCACTGTTTTCTGCGCGCGGGAGGGAGGAAAGAGACGCACGAGGTCGGAGCTGGACGCACGGATTGGACCCCGGGCGACTTTGGCTCCGCCCACTCTCGCCTGCTCCTGCTCTGCCTCCACGCGCTCCTAAGCACGCACGGAGAGACGCACGGCCGGGGCACAGTACACTTCAGTTTGTCGTGTCAGCCCCGCCACAATCACAGGTAGTTTAGGAGAAATAAATGTGACTCAATCACAGCGCGTGGAACTATTGCTTTAGGATTGGCAATAGAGCGCTTGACTTAATCTGGAAGCCATAATATTTAAATATAAAACACTGTAATTACTTTGCTTATAAATAGTGATCTGCAGCCTCCTATTTATTTAAGTATTAATTTTTTAGCCCAACACATCTATCTAATATAAAAATCACATGTGTAATTAGTTGATGCATTAATTATCATTACGTGTTTAAACAGCTAAAGAAAATACTTACAATTAACAAAGAAGCAATTTACTAGTATTTCCTTTTTGATATATCAACCGTTTAACTTTATAATGACATATTTATTATGATATATGCATTTTATATTATTATAACTTAATGTTACTGAATAATATAATAAAACGTTGTTTTAGGTAAATGCATTTTTGGTCTATTATGTATATTACTGTTAAAAGTGAAGCAGCAAATAAGAACTTCATGGCACAGTGTTGTTTTTACTGTGTTTATGTCATCTGTTCGACCGATCTTTGAATCACTGAGTTCAATCAGGAAAACATGCATGTTCAAGCTCCTGTGTCCAATTTGGAACTTTTAGATGATAGACGAACAACAGTCAGTGCTTTTGTTATTTCCTTATTGTATCTAATTAAATATCCACATCGTCTCTTTCTCTCACAAATCTCTCACAGCTTACTGCACATATTTGCCTGATATTTCTTTATTGGTTTAATTGAACAGGGACGAATACAAAAGCACTGACTGACAGCAATACAACAGCAACATGCATGCATCAGAGTGCTTGTATACAAAAAAGAACTCACAGCACTGGTCCTGAAGGAAATTTCAACAAATAAAACATAATATAGAAAGACATTAACAGATTAGACAAAAAAAATAAAACAAAAAGTCAGATATGGAGCTTTGAACCAAAATCAGTGAAATAACCAGAAAAAAAAAAAATCTGAAACCCACTTTGTCATTTGTAAATATGAAGCATACAGTAGATATAAGTTTCTGTGCAGGCCTAAGAACTGTTCTTCTGCACATTGTGTTTGTTTTTCACATTTAAATGTCTGATCTTAATAGAGCAAAGGCAATAAATCAAAAGATCACATTGCAATACATTAACTCCTGTTTCCACCACAAAGGACATTCCAATCACAGCCAGTTGCATAAGAGTTTGTTTGTGTTTAATACAAAGATGTTCGGGTCACTGTAGTCCTATAGAGGATATACATTAGATCTAATGTGTGAGAGAGCGCGGGTCCGATGACCGCGCCAGCTCAGGTGTCGTCAGGTTGACTTTCAGGGCGGGGTCCTCTCTTCCTCTGAGAAACACTCAAACGCTGACCTGGAAAATGAAAGAATAGCTCCACACTAAAGTCCTGAACACAGAGCCAACATACCTGATGTACTGATAGAACGTCCACGCCTGTACGAGGCCATGCATCAGCACCAGGCCACAGAATAACGAATCATTCTCACATATATGGAATTGTGCTCTCTCTGCTGGACTGGTGAAGGTTGTCAGCTGCACTTTAATCTCCAGCCCTGTCTGTGTTTTTGTGCCGGGTTCTTATTTGTTTGTATCAGGATTTAGTGATGCAAAAATAAAAATGCTCTGAAAACTTTCACTATGCTATAGCTGTATGTATGATGGTAGAGTGGTTCGAGCTCTCGTCTTGTAGGTCTGCAAGAACCTTTCCACCAATTTCCCTAAACCCACAGCAATCCTGAGCAAGCCAAGATCAGAGGTCATAGTTATAAAGCGTGTGCATGTACAAAAATGTTACGTAGCGACGAGGCAGAAAGAGATTTGAGCTGTAAGAAATTAGCCATTTTTCAAGTTTGTGGAAGTTTGTGTTTTGTTTTTCTTTCAGTAAGAATTCCAGGCAAAGTTTTATAAATGAGACCCCCGGAGAGTAGTTACTGCTCTTGACAGGTTGCCCAAATGACCTGGTGCAGATGAAACACTTTTTGATCCAAGGATTTGCCTCAGAAATTAAAACTTGCTAATTGACTGTGCTTTTCTTTTCCCAGAGTCACCAGTTTGGCTAATGCTTGGTTTCAACTTTCATGCATTTATTATTCTTTATAAACTATGGACTAAACTAAATCAGAACCAATCCAAGTCAGTATCGTTGCAGACCCATTCAACCTGTGAATGCCCAGAGTAAACCAGTACAAACCCAGTCAGAACTCATCTAAACCCAGTCTGGATCAGATCAGACCTAGGTCATTTGTGAGTTTGGATTGGATTTGGACTGGATTGGACAAACTATACCGGCTGACAGGCAGGTTAAAATCATCTGCACCAGTCTGAACCAGTCTGAACCTTTCTAGACTGGTCATACCCCAGTTAAGACCAGTCAAAATCTGGTCAGAACTAGTCAGAACCCAGTTCAAGCCTGGTTTGGACCAGTCTAAACCAGCACTCAATAATCTGGATGAATCAGAACCAGTTTTAAATCAAGTCAGGACCAGACAAGTGGCCAAAATATCAATCAAGATAACACATTTATTCCAGAAAAAAGAAAACAAACAATCTAAAAAAATATCTAAAACATTTCTACAGAGCCTCACTCTTTTATAAAACAAATATCAGTTATTTTGTGTATCATGTAAAAGTTGCTGTAAACATTGAATCACTACATTTATTCATTCATTTGGCCTATTTTTTAAAATTGTTGCTTGGAACAGATTAAATTGTCATGCAGAATATGAAAATGTAAAGAT
Organism: Mugilogobius chulae; assembly: GCA_038363315.1. Classification (NCBI taxonomy): domain Eukaryota; kingdom Metazoa; phylum Chordata; class Actinopteri; order Gobiiformes; family Gobiidae; genus Mugilogobius; species Mugilogobius chulae. The sequence continues at coordinate 28,791,593 of CM076397.1, forward strand.
AAAAAAAATAAATGTACATTTGAAAATATATACTCAGGCGTTTTCTTTTGTTGCCATAATAAAAATGTAATTAAGCTTTGCTATTTCATGTTTAAGCTTTTTGATGCAGTCACATGTTTTGCTCGATTAGCTAATACATTCGGAGTCTCATAATTATTCATCTTTGGGTACGTTAAAAAGCGCTGTATAAATCCAATGCCTTCCACTAGATACACAATTCATAAAGTTATTTGACCTACATGTTTTACTAGTGACTAAAGCAGTTTTTTGTCATCTTTCAGTGTTATGTGGGCCAACGCAGACAAGTTTATGACGACGCTGCGCCCCGGCAGACTGATTACAAGAGCGCAAAAGTGGTTCTGCGGGGCCAAAGTTGAACACCTGCTGACCTTTAATGGTGCAGCCGGTGAAAGATTAACAAAGAAACTGTATTGGTCCCGAAAGTGCAAAAAGTCACTTAGCGTCAAAGAGTGTCACGGACTTCAGCGGTGTAAAGCTGGACGTTCAGAGGCCTCGCTCTCACGCTGGCTGCAGTGCTTTTTCTAGACAGCGCCACCTGCTGTGTTAGAGTTTTCATGTACAGACTGCGTCACTGTTCATGGATTTATGACTTCTGTGTTTGTAATGGCTGAGTTGTCTAATTGGAAAGTGTAAACCGCAGTCTCCAATCTCAGTTAGAGGTGCTGAAATGATCGAAGTTTAAAGCGTTGATTGAGGGCCGTGTTCTAGAATAAATAAAACCATTAGGCTACATTAGGGCTATCTTAATTTTCTTCAAGGTCAGATTTCTTGGCAGGTAGTGACCTCTGGGCCAGAGAAACAAGCCATTTTTGGGCTGTTACAATTAATTAACTAATTGTCACTCTTTCAAATTTGTATAGCCGTGATTGACAGAATAATTAGCCAATCAGAGACACGCATCTGCCGTCTGAAAAGCAACATGGCTGCTCCCGACGAAAAAATACATGAAAAAAAAAAAATGAGCGAAGCCAAAAACAATTTTAATGTGAGGTGAGTGAAGCTAGATTTTGGTCTAAATGGCAGACGACCAATCAGCTCCTTTGTTTCATCTGCGTCACACAAATAAACTAATCTGATTGCCTGGTACGATGTAGATTTGATCTGAAACGCAGGCGGGTGACCAGACCCACTCTTCGCAGCTTGCTGAAGCGTGGGCTCTGCATCCCAGGCAAGAGAAAACCCACGGTGACATGGGGAGAACGTGCAAACTCCACCCTGAGAGATCGTGAGATGTTGCCTTGGCTCGAACCCGTGATGTCCTTATTGGAAACTCAGAGCTCTAACCACTCTGCCATCCTCCTAATACAGTATAATTCATAATCTGTCCTTTACTATTGTTTTACATCTCACACGTGATATAAAAAGTAAGTGGGTAACCAGGGTCAGACAGTCAAATCTCCACATGCATGTGCATCTCCACACATATGATCAGTGGGTCACAATGGTGTCTTAGTTCAGGGGTTCCCAAACATTTCAGATCGATACCTCCAAAATAACCATGCCAGTGACTTGAGAGCCCCATAAACAGAAACAAATATTGTTTGTAATAATTTGTTCTGTTACTTGACTGAAATTCACTACAACATACTGTTTTCAGTGGTTTCAAGTTGATTAAATACAGAGCAATGTTTGTAAGATTACATCTTGAAATCATCTTGCGACCCCCAGATTCTGCTTCACAAACCCCTGATGTGTCCGACCTTCCACTTTGGAAACCTATGTCTTAGTTGACCAAAGCACACTGCACATTTATTCTGAAAATGTTTAACATGAAAATCTTGTTAGCTGTTTTTGTTTTTCTTTAGTTAATTTGAAAGCAAACGTGTGATATTTGGTGAGATCATGGAGAGACTTGGTAGTTTTGTGTTTAGTCGATGAATCGATTGGTAGCACATGTCTAAAGTTGACCAATGTTTCTAGTCAACCACTCACTCATTAAGCTTCAACTACTGTAATACATTTAAAGACATACTAGATTCTTCGTTTGAAACAATATCGACGGAATAACCTCGAGATTTGTCAAAAAAAGATCGAGATATTAATTTTTGTCAATGGGCAAGGGCACTGCTGGAGGTTCCAAACGCTGACAGGTGAAGCTAAAAGGCACTTTCACCCCAGGTTCCTTTAGCCTCTTTAGCTTTAGCCCAGAGAGAGAGAGAGAGAGAGAGAGAGAGAGAGAGAGAGAGAGAGAGAGAGAGAGAGAGAGGGTCCACTGCCCCCAGCACATCTCCACTGACCTACATTTCATCTGTCGCCTTTTTCCACTCTTCCATTCTACCATCACTTTTTTCTTCTGTACTAACAGCTCTGTAATTGTGATGTAATGACCAAAACAAGCGTGACAACCTCCCAGACTGGTCAGGAGGTCAACACGAAATATACAAAAAATAAAACGTAGACAGAGAACATTGAGTTTTTTACCACAAAGATATTATGCTTCAGACTCACTGATCATTACTGAGGATTTATACCTCACAATGACAAAGCTCACTGTCATGATTGTCTAATTTGTGCTGAGTTTGAGTAAACATTCGAGATGCGCATGCCCAGATACTTGTGCACAATTGCACAAATGGCAACACATACAAGGACTAATCTAATATGCTATAGTTACCACTTCCTGTTCAATTCTCTTCTATGGGCTTTTCACTACACCCTTTTAAAGTACTCTTTGGATCAGACAGTTGTGGTGAATGTTACAGAAAACATGTTAAAGACTTCACATATTACTATTTACTATTTCACCAGAGACACTTGTGTGTTTAAAAAGAGACGTTATTGTGTCTAAATGCTAACGCTAACAGGAAGTGGTCGTATGTACAGAAGTTAGCTATTTTGAACGTACACAAGTTCTATGCACAGAGCCAATACGAGTGTGAGACTGATATACCTTTTTTATTCTTTTCAAAACATACTAAATGTGATCATATTGTGTTATGTAGCTGTTATTTCTAGTGCAAGTCACAACTAAACCACAAATGTCAAACATTATGAGATGTTGTGGATCAACACCAGCCAGTAAATAAGTCTCATTATGTCCAATTAAAGACACAACTAGGATATCGGCTGAACCGATATCACGGAGCAGATACCTGAACCAGCAAAATGTCTTGGATCTGTACCGATATCAAATCCTAGTATCGGATCGGTGCATCTCTAAAATAATTTATAGACGTTTTAAACATTTACAAATATAAGGCCACTTTCCAGTGATTATTTGTCTCACAGTCACAGCCATGAGGACACCTTTCAAGCAGAGGATGTGTCACACGTCTGAGCGCAGTGTCAGAATGAAAACATATGTATTTACAAGATGTTGTTGGATGATTAGATCCGACAGAATAGACGCTGCTTACAAAAGCCTGTAGTGCAGTTTAGATGAGTGTGGAGCTCATTCACCTGATCTGTGTGTCATGTGCTTTTGATCAGAGACAGAAACACACTCTTTCAATGGTTGTGGGGCAAAAGCTTACAGTCGTTTCAAGGCACTTTGTCTATATTGCTTAGATTAGAACAGGGGTCTCAAACTAGCGGCCCGGGGGCCAAATACGGCCCCTGAGATGATTTTATGTGGCCCACCAATTAACTGCACATAACAATTTCAACCAAATATGTTTTGACATATCATTAAAAGCTCTAAAACTCACTAGAAAACAGCAATCTACAAGGACAGTCTGACTTAGTTACCTCTTTTTAATCACGTTGGGGCCTAAATAATAGAAAACAATATAAAGGATGATTGTGGACATATTTTATAGTTAGACCTAATATTTCAATCCTCCCTGACCTTGATATATTGGCCCAAGCTCCATTTGAGTTTGAGAATCTTGTTTTTGAGTGATTTGTTGGTGGAGGTCTGCCCAAGAGCAGCTGTAGCTACAATAGTTTACCATTATCAAATGAATGCATCTTTAAGTGTTGTTAAAAACTCTATGCAATCATATTTGAATTAAATTTGCACAACGTATGATGAGTAGTTTTGACAATTATTAAATGACTGAAATTATACAATGAAAAAGCAGAAATACTAATAAACATTTTCACTGCTTTTAGGTCACGTACTGACTCTCAGCTTCGACAACAGTAATATTCAACCACATTTCTCTTCTTAAGACTAAAACGTTTGCCAACTCTCTCCAAACAATGCATTCAAAGTATATCGCGCAGTCCCTTTTTTTAAACACTCGAAAACAATGGCTTCCTCATCTCTCTTCGACAAAGCCCTAAAACATGTCCTTATATGATCTGCGTGAAGCCCGGACTCCAATCCATCGGAGGGCTGGGGACTCCATTAAGAAGGATTACCCCTCTACGCCAAGTATTCTCCCAAGGCAGCGGGCTTAGATAGCGCAGACTTCAGATACTGTTGAGCAAGAGTGAGGAAGAGAAAGAGAGATTGAGTGAGTGGAGGTTCATGGGAAGCGTGTTCGGTCCATATGGTGGCAGGAGGAGGAAGGGAGCGGGAGCAGCGGTCCGGGGCCATGCCTTAGGGCGGCTGCACTTGGAAAAGGAGAAAAAGCTTTGTACCAAGATGGGATAGGTCCTTCTGTCTTTATGTCTGCTCCTATTGGACACACGGCGGGATAATGCAGGGCCTGTCTCCATCTGTTTGTCTACCTGCTCATGTGAGAGGTCCGTCCTGTTCGAGGAGTTAAATAACGGCTTTTCTGTAGAATGGGTTAGTCAGTGTTTCATTGTGTCTTGAAATAAGATGTATTCTCTAGGTGTGTGCCAACATAATGCTACAGTATGTCTTTTTATATTTTATGAAACTAGCTGTGAAAGCTACAATTAAAGTTTTCCGGGATTTTTTCCTTCACACATCTGAATAAAATCGTCTAAAATTCAAACCATTTAAATAAAGCAAATGTCTGGAGTCTTTGTGAAGCTTAAACCCTGTAGTTTAGATTCTGGTATCTAAGAGGCTCTGATCAGAAGTGAGAACTTTCTTCACACAAAAGAAAAACAGAATCTAGTTTCCGTCTACATTTTTTGTGTAAATAAAAGGTTTGGTAAAGCTGGTGTTTACAGAAGAGACCTGAATGACTCTAGATTTGGCGTATTTGGGTTTTTGGCAATTCCTCCGCAAAAGCTAAAAGTAATTGAGGTAAAAATTAGTTTTAGGGACCTGAGATTACTCAAAAAAAAAGTTCTAAAATGTTGGAATTTTGATGGAATTTTTCTGTTTGTAAGCTTAGAATACAAACTGATTGACCTCATCACGAGGGTTACAATGTTCTTTTATCTTTACCATTTCCAGGTGTTTAATATGTACATTTTTAAAAATTAGATATTGAAGAAAAAGGAATCAAGAAAAAACGGACGTCCCTCCAGAAGGACGTGTAGCATGTGTGTTGCACTAGCTAATGTACAGTATTGGTAACAGCTAGGTAACAATGCCTTAATAACTAAGGTTATGAGTTTGATTAGGCTAGTCAGAAGAATTTAAGTTCGGCTCTGGGAGTGGAGGAAGAGACTGAGACGAGGTATTTAAGTTTGCTGGTACCATATATTGAGACAAAGACAACAAACATTAAACACTGACAAAACAAGTGGCCATCAATATTACAATCCTGGTTCAGAAAAATGTACATTCAAATATCCCGCTGTGCATATTCCATGGTTCACATGAAAATGCTTAGCGCAAGAGTTCGATTGTCCCGATCGTGATTTAATCAACAAAGTTCTTAATTGTCCTTTAAGATCTAAAGGGCGTTCGATGATGAAAGTGTGAGTGCGAGAGCGGAATAGTTCAAGTTTTGAGTGGCCACGGGCAGTGGTCACGAACCGCAGTCAATCGGGACAAAAGAGTTCAAAAAGTCCAAGGGCGGCTACAGGAGCCTCCTACCGGCCCAACCAGAGCAGGAGAGGTTCCTGAGACAGAAATCCGGGGCTTGAGTAGAGAACTGGTGCAGGGCGTGTTGCCTTGGGTTCACTTAGGCTCAGATCCTTAGCTCGCCATCCGATCTGGTCAATTTCGTAGTTTCTAGCGGACTCGCGCTCTTTTTGTTAGTGGTCTGGGCCCGGTAGTCAGCTCCTAAAGTTCCGACATTAAATGCATTTGATGAAATAACAGAAAAAGCGAAATATGCGATGAAAAGTTACTTTAACCAACCTGTAGCATGTCACCCGTCTAGCATTCCCTCGCGTCTCGCGGCGTATCTAACTTCCGGTAAAAATAGAAAGTGATTGGCGCGCATCGTCACGTGACTGCGTCAACAACGTGATGACGTAATACTAAAAGTATTTATTACAGGAAAGGATGAAACGGCTTTAGAGGCGAGTTTTTCACCTGGGTTACAGACGTCGAAACAAGTTTTCTTTCACTCACATCTGACATATTATTTGGATTATTATAAATTATGTGTGTTTCAATAAACCTTAAAATCTTTTTTTGTTCCAATACACAAAATTATAAAGTAATTTATTCAACAGATTTGTTTGCATTACCCAGAATTTGAAGTTATGAATGTGCTTTCAGACTGGTAATAAAAGACGCTATGGATATAAGTTAGCACTAGGGATGGGACAATTCACTTAAATTACAATTTAATTTAGTTTTCGATTTTGCAGCCACGACTTTCGATTTTCTTCCATTTTGTTTGTTGATTTTGTTCTTTACTACTATTGCTTTTTGCTAGCTAGTACTTCCCACTTCATTTCATTTCACTCCAGCTCTAGTTCAGGAGTTTGAATCGAGCTTTTAATGAAACGTGACGTCAAATTCAAGCGTCTGTTTGTGATTCTGTAAGTTTGTAGCTGTGGAAATTTATATTCGATTTTCTTATGATGTAATGGAGCCGGTCCAGCCTGATGTACCAGCCGATTTCATTTCACTTTGTGGAAATGACAACGATCACTAACGTCCATGTTTAAGCTGTACAGTACATACATAACATCCAGTAACGAACCAACGACAGTGATTGGCTCTTTTCCATCCCTAGTTACATACATACATACATGCATACATACATACACACATACATACATACATACATACATACACACATACATACATAATACATACATACATACATACATACATACATACATACAAATACATACATACATACATACAAAACATACATACAACAACATACATACATACATAATACATACATACAACATACATACATACACATACATACATACAACATACATACATACATACATACATACATACATACATACATACATACATACATACATACATATACATACATACATACATACATACATACCATACATACATACATACATACATACATAACATATTTACTCTCTCCTCATCTGAATTTTACAAACACTATCAGAAGTTATGTAGGACAATTTTCCTCTGTTGAGTTCCATAAAATACTGAACAAAACATGAAATATTTCTATTGTTTTAAGACAGTACAAATATTTGAAGTTTGCACAAGGTGGTTTAACAAAGAGATATGATTGTTCAAACATTTGGTTCTGTTAAAAGCATGTTTTTTAAAATAGTGTTATTTTTGTGACCTTTTGCCCTTTCACTCCAGCCCTAACATGAGACTTGTTTATTATAAATCACCAAACTGATCTTAGCAATAAAAACTGTGATTCATCAATAAGCAGCACACTTGTCTTTATTATGTGTTTTTATTGCTGATTCAAAAATGGTTCATTGCATTATGTTTTGCCAAAGCGAAAGACAACATTTTAACATTTTCTGAGCAGTTTGAGCAAGATGGTGAAGAATCTTCTTTGTTAAGCTCTCCAGACTATAATTAGGGCTGGGCATATCGTGATAAAAATCGAATCATGAGCTCATCTCTGTGACAATCTGCTTTTTGATAAAATCGTCATTTCCTATTTCCCTCTCATCTTTCTGTTCAAATACAATACATGTTTCCACCTACAGCATTTCTCTTAGTGGCCAATTCACTTATTATAGCGACTCTGAGCTTATTTTTTAAAGTCTGCATTATGTTTTTTCGGGCTTTTACAAAAATGTATCCATTTATGAAACATTTTAGAATTTTAAATATTTTATGTCTAAACCTTATTATAATGTTAGAAAAAACTACTTAAATATGTCATAATCATTAACATTGTTTTGCAAGAACACACAAATAATCAATTCTTTAGTTAACATTTCCTTTGGAGGGCTGTTTATCTTCAAAGACTCGATCACTTGTTTCTCTCTTAAAATCTGGCAACACTGGTCAGCCTTTGTGCTGCTCTGATGAGGAACAGGAAATGCAGCCCTTAACTGTAAAAGCAGGTGATTTTTTTTTATAAGAAAATAGAGAATCGTGATAAAATTAAATTGTGATTTGACTCGGAGTAAATTGTGATATACATTTACTTGATTCATAAAATATCCTCTTTGATATTGGACCGTGCAGGTAATGCCTTTAAGAACTATCCACCCTATTCTACAGAGAAACAAGGCAGGTTTAAAACATTAATATCTCATGTGTTTGTTATAGTCCTGCACATTCACATTTGACTGTAACTGCACACACACACACCCCTACACACACACATGATAGACACGTTATACCTTCAGCCCCCCACAGAGACGACTGCTGATTAAAAGCACCGTGCACATTCATTTGCATGTCAACAAGGGTCCAAAGTCACAACAGTGCTCCTCATTATGCTTTAACACTACGCCAGCAGCACCATGTATGTATTTGCACTTTACGCTGCCACAGTATCGAATAACTGCACTCTTTATCAAGGCTTCGATATCTAAAGCTTTAGGAAGAAGTAAGTGTACTAAGACAAGACCAGACGCTAAGAAATGGTTTTAGAAAAGAGGTGTCCACACTTTATTCGTCAAGAGCCACCTTCTAACTGGGTCAACAACTGGAAAATCCAATTGTGTGAATTTAGAACAAGTTGAATTAAACTCATTAGATTCATTTAGGCTCAAGCCACAATTGTACACATTCAAATGCTTTAAAAAACACAAAGAATTGGCTGAACCCTCTGTGAAGCTGAAGCTTAGTCGTTTTAGCTTCTGATATAGACTACCTCTAGTTTTAAGTGAGAAGAAGCTCTGGACAAAAGAACATCAAGTTTTAAAGTCTGCCTAAAATGTCTTTGGTAAATATAATAATTGTGACATCTGGGTTTTACAATCTCACTTTTCGCTTTGCTGTTACTACTTAGGCTAAACCAAAAATACATTTAAAGGAGACCTCTTGTGATTTATTTATGAAGAAACTATGGCATAAAGAGATCAATAATTCTGTTCATACATTTGTTCATTGTAAAACACATAACTTACTGTTCAAAACTGCAAAACTGAACTAAATAACTTGATAAGTCACAGATTGAAAAAAAAAAAGTATTTTGTGTTGTTGGAAGGTGTCTACGTGACAATTTTGCACCCTACATGTTTTACTCTCAATCGTAATTTTGAGTGATCGCAAGTAAATACAGACAAGTGGGCGGGGATAGGTGGTAGGTGAAGACAGGTGTTTTCTGAGCACTGGAGCATCAGCGGCAGGACAATATAAGATTACTCAGACATGCATAAAGCAATCCAAATCCAACTTTGAGTAAACTAATGATGAGAGAGCACTGTTGTAACATCAGTTAAGTAGACAGTTCATGGATTAGTCAGTCCATTGAAAGACGTTCTGTTGGTTATGTGACGTTTGCTCCTTCGACACAGGTCCCTAGTAGTAGTTGCACACAATTTAACATCAAGGCAAGCGATGTTCAGGCAAGGTGTTGAAAGGCAAGTTAAGGCAAGGCAGCTACAGTGAACCCATAGCTCCACGGGCACATCTGACATTAGAAGCTGGACATGCTCAGCAGAGGCTTTGGTAGAGACTCCACCTCATTTCAGTATAAAATACATTACTTTTTGGCATTTGGGCCATTTGCTTTTGGTTCAAGGTCCACATTTTGCCCTTGGGTCGCAGTTTAGATCTGCCTGTTGAGCCACAAACATGAATAATCAAGTATTTCCCTGAGTTATATAACATTTTATTTGGATTTACCTTTCATACAAACTTGCTGCTTCTAATAATATACAGTATAACACAATCTGCTCAACATGAAGATTTGGGTTATGCAAACTGTGCTGTCCTGGATTTTCCCCGCCACACTCTTCCTTCTCATAAATCTCCGGGTTTGTGGTCAACAGAGGACCAAACATCTGGCCTAAGGAGCACAGTGAGCCGTAGCCCTGTTTCTTCCCAGTCTCTTCATTTGTACCAGTCAGTGCTGCCCTTGAATCGACCACTACAAAGTTAACTTATATATAATTAGATAAGTTTCCTCTTGAAAATAAGAAATGAGGCCAGCGGTCTCGGAGGGATCTGCGTCTCCATCTGACGACAAGTTCCACACTGCTTCTTATTTTCCCCCGAAACAAGCAGGTGATTTTTCACTGCTGCAGCGCGGCTCTGCTGGGCTGCTGTGTGTACGTTTCTATAGTGTTTAGCAGGAGCGTCACTGTGTCAAAGACAGCTTGTTTTGTCACGCTGGAAAACGTGATTGGTTGTTGAACTGGGGGCTAAATTGTTTCAGGTACTATATTGCCTTCATGTAATTTGACATTGACACATTGACACGTCAAGTGAGAGCTCTGCGCTGAAAAGAAAAAAAAAAGGAATGAAAGAAAAGCTAAAGAGGCAGAGATGAGAGCCGGGGAGAGGGAGAGATTGGAAATACACTTGAGAAATTTGTGGAGAGATACCACAAGTGACATAGGCAATTTCTGTAGAAAAATTACTTCATCATAATTTCAATCCCAAGAAGAATTGGAAAGGAAAGCCCTGAAGGAGGAAGGCCAAGTCACCTTGAGAGGCATTAGGGGAAGTGCTTACACACCTCCTCTGTCTCTGTGTGGCTCATGACATTCTGTCATGTTTCTTCCTGCACGTTTGTGTCCTTCAAAAGCATCTGCACAGTGTGTTTGTCCAGTGAAGTGGTGTCACTGTCATTCTCCCATTATAGACAAGACAACTTTAGCCATACTTTATCATGGCTTCTGGGCCGGTTGTAGTTGCACATTAAGTCATCGTTTTTGACACAAGGTTAGTTGTTGTTAGTAATAACCAAAACTGAACGTAGAGTATCTCTGTATTCAATAAGATCCAAACCAGGACACAATAAAGCACATGTGTCAAACTCAATGCCCGGGGGCCAGATGCGGCCCTCCACCTCATTTCATGCGGCCCTCAAATTCTTATAAGGTTTACTTGAATTTTATTTCAGTGCCAGAAGTAATCTGTATGTCTTGACCTAATGAAACAATTGGTCTGAAACTTAAAAGTATAAGTCATTTTCAGACTAATGCAGATGTATATTCAGTTGTTGTTGTTGTCACTTCAATAAATATACAATAATCAAATACAACTTTTATTTGTCGTATATCAAAGATTAGTAAGGTTAATTTCAGTTACAACCGGCCCTTGGAGGACAACCTCGATGTCAATGTGGCCCTTTGTCAAAATGAGCTTGACACCCCTGCAATAAAGTCTAAAGCAGAATGACACCAGGACTGATACAGGACCTAATAAAGTCTAAGTATACACTGTAAAAAGTGTGAATCATGAACTGGATAATGAGTGAATAAATGCTTAAATTAGATCATATTTGCCTCTATGTGAGCATATTTTAACTGTCTTAAAACAGATTTACTAATAGAAGAAGAACAAGGGGATTGTTTTGCTAAAATATGATAGAGAGCATTTTCTCCATGGAAATGAGTGGAGAAATTCAACTGAAATTGAAACAATATACAGTACGAGACATACTGTAATATATGAAATCTTATTTTAACAGTAAAATTAATACACATAATAGTTGTCTATTTACACTTATGAACATGAATAATGTGTACAAAGTGGATTGGGGGCTGGTTAAAGCCTGCAGTATGAATTCAACAACAAGTATATGATTCAGAATAATTGCCAGCAGTTTACATTTGGAAATATTCACTTTGTGTTTTTTTTTAAAGTATATTTCCATAATAGGTACTTTTCTCTTTTTGTCTGAGACTTGGGATATGTGATTGTCCTAAAGGCTCATGTAAAACATATAACCTATTAGCCTGGTTTGCACTATTACTAGCATCATCTAATCAATCTTTTTATAGAAGTAGTGACAAACAGTCTCATGTCTCTACCTCACTGTGCCAATCACACCATTTTAATTGGATTTCTCTATTATCTGTTTTTTTCACAAAGCCATTAAGATTTTAGATGTATTTTTACTCCGAGTCAGTCATTTCCCCTTCTCCCCTCTGTCTCGCGCTCCTCTTAATGTACTGTATTCATAAATATATATATAAATATATTTCTTTGGTAGGCATGTCGAATATGCTTCTGTAGCCCGGGGCTCTCTCTCAAAATAATTTAGTCGTTGATTTCTGCGGAGAGCTTAATAAACGTTGATGCTGAAATGGGGAGGAAATTGCAGACTGGGACCGTGTGAGGCTTTCATGTTCAGGCTCCTTGATATTTCTGTTGATTTTACTGAAGTGGTTTGTAATGATATAAGGCCAGTGGAGAATAGAGCAACGGCAACGCAAATCACCATCTGCAGTTAATACTTAGACATGGTTTGTTTAAAAGTGGCCTGCATGTTGTGAAGGGCCAATACTATATTCCACAATACAGACATTTACAAATATATTTGCTTTTTTCACGCAGCCAGACTAATGAATGTTGTTGTTTAAAAATATAACATAAAAATGAAATACAAACATTAGACCGAGGTAGAAATGGAATTTTTTTTTCATATACACTACAAAATTATTATGATATGGATCTTCAGTAAACTGGCCAATTTGTGCCATTGTACAGCAGCCGACAAGTGTACTTTGGCTTATTTTAGCAGATCTATTTTAGCTTTTAAAAACGTGCACGTAGAGGCGCTTTGTGCATCTGTGAATGTGCTTTTCTCTCAACTGGATTCAACAAAATCTTTATTTCCCAGCTCCTTCTGCTGTTGTGGTGCTTTGACCAATAAGCTCAAGCATTTGTCATGACTTCTCCCAGTACAGTCGGTAATGTGTTGTATTTGGGGGCGTCAAGTTAATCCTATGTTAAGACATGGGAAGTTTTCTGGCAAATTAAGTATAGGCTATTTTTAGCACAACTAATTCAAGTGGAGTCACAGACAAGTTTAAATGGAGGTTGCTGGTGTGGTGTTATGTCAGAAAAGTAAACAGAAAGTTAAAGAAAGATGCTAGGCGGCGTTAGCATCTCGTTAGCATTTAACTCGCAGCTACCAATAGCACATATTTTAACCGTTACATCACTTTATTCATCTTCATGTCTTCATATCTATATTTGACACAATATATTTCCACATTTGCTGTTGTAGTTGTTGAGCAGTGAGTGATAAAAGCTGTTGTTCTGATTCACTCTGAAAGGGACTGTACCTGATTTTTGCATCCTTAAAAATGTAAACAAAAAGAAATTATTATTTTTAAACTTGTCACTTCAGTCTACATGTTTTTGCTCACTTATCTAATGCATTCTGAGCTTCAGAATTGTTCATCAGGATGTGTTTTAATGATTTTTCACAGCTGTTAGCAGCGAGTTGAGTCTCCATGCTAACAACAGTTAGCCACAATGCTAAAAACAACAACAGAAAAAGTTGGACACAAACGGGATTTTATTAGACATAGACAGGACTTTGAATACTACTTTCCACCTGAATAAATACATTAACAAGACATCAGTGCTAGGGGGAAATTCTTTTCAAGTTATTTTGCTGCAAAAAAATTGAGTATAGTCCCTTTAATGTTAAGTTTCTCCCACGAAAGTTTATTAGTGGGTGTGGCCTCTGATGTTGACTGTATAGTTTTCAGTGAGAGTCACTTCAGATTGACATGAGTACAACTCAAATCAGTGTCTTTAGCTTTGACTACGGCTACCGCTGCTCGCTCTGTAACTCCCGCTCTGATTGGTCAGAACGTCCCACTCCTTGCACAATGAATCATGGGAGAAACACAACTGCACATGTTTCATACATGGAAGTATAATTAGAACTGGAAGATGAGTCCAAGATGGCGGCCCGTTGTTTTCAATGGCTTGTGCTCAGTGGCGCATTGATGCCGAAAAAGATTTTTACTTCCGCGCTCTTTCCTGAATGCGGGCTAGCGCCTCCTACTACCGTGACGTCAGAAAAGTGACAGCGTGATCAGTTCTGACCAATCAGAGCGATGGTGGCCTGAGCGGGGGGAGAGCGGCGAGGAGTGGGGGGAGCGGGGAGAGCGCGGGCAGAGCGGTAAGCTAGGCTAAACCCCGTTTAAGCGTTTGGCGCATCGAAAAAATTGGAAGATTTATGTAGTGAAACTAGAGAGTCAAATGAGACCTTAGTTAAAGCTGTAGGAGCCGTGTCCGCGGAGCAATAGCAGTTTGAAGTGCCGAAAAATGCATTGACGGCCTATGGGGAAATTTTTCTTGGGCCCAACCGCTGCAGTACTGCGGAGCGGCCTGGTCGCCACTCGCATCAGGAAAGAGGGGGCGGAGCCCAATCCAGATAATATAATACATCCATGGTTTCATAGCCTGTAGCAAATCTAGCAAAGGACTAAAGCTAATGGCCATAATGACAACGAACACCAGTGAGCAAAAGCCACTGACGCACATTTGCCATTTTTGATCACTGTACTTGGATACATTTTATCTAGTTATTTTTATAGCATTCCCCGACAAAATATAGCATTTTTATTTTCCATGTTAATCTTTGAGACACACCACCGGTCTGTTTGCTGCGACACTAAATGTATCTTTATAGAGACAGATGCAGGAGATTGCTTGTGACCTATCCTCAGATCCCTTGCACCCACTCACCCATGACCTCTGACCTCTCTTGTATCCATCCATAGGTGTTTGATCCAGGGGAGTATTTGTGGTCCTGCTGCTGGGGGGACGTCGCCCAGAGATCCTCTTATATCGCACAGAGCAGCGGCTGGGTAAGTGCAGTAATCTGGAGGGAGGGGTGAGATTGAATGATGATGAAGATGATGATGATGATGCATTGGAGGGGTGGGGGTGTTTTAACCCCTCCCACTCTTGATGCATCCCCATGTCTCTCCTGTTAATCTGAAGTCTAGCAAGTGGATTAGTGGACAGTCCACAGCCCCACTCTTTGACACGGCGCCATGCTTCCTACAGAGCACATATAAGATTATGTCCTTAAGCAGTTTACCCTCTGCACTCGGTGAGAATATTGGAGTTAACATATTGGCTAATGACATCCTATGCAATCAGAGGGCTTTAATGATGCAGACTTATGTAAATATTGTTGATCGCTGTAGGGAGTTGTTTAGATGTGTGCCCAACGCTTGTTATGGTGATGGTAAAAAACATGCTGTGATTGGATAAGGAGAGTTCTGCATTTGCTTTCTTTCACTTAGGGCTGGACGATATTGACAAAAATGGGTATTTCGATAATTTTTTGGCTTGATCTTGATCATTATATTCAGATGATAATATGTCAGTCCAGCAAAAAATATTTAGAAGCATGTTTAATACTCAAATATGATACTGTATTGGACAAAAAACATGTTCTAGCCCCTTTTCAAAGCTTGTAATGTCACGATGATGTGATCAAATATTAATGTTAAGTACTTGCACTGATAAAATGCAGTAAAATAAGATTTTTAGATGGTAAAATGGTTGTAATAGATTTGGAAAGTGCTTTCAAAATTTTCATATCCAGTAAAATAATACAGATTTTGGTCGACACAGAGTTAATAACTGACTACTGGCTTAAGACAAAATGTAAAAAAAAAAAAAAAGAATGAAGATAGTGGCTTATTTGAAAGCTTACAATATATTTTTTAATTGTATTTTTAAACGCTCTTTTTGAAACTTTTTTTTTTATTTTTTACTAAACGATATACTTGATCATATACTCGATATTATCTAAAATTCAATATATCGCCCCTACTTTCACTACACATATATTTTAGGTTAGTTTCTTTTTACTTATTTGCTTTAGCAGTTCTTGGTGCATCCATGTTTATGCTGCGGTTCAGTACAAATGTATTGCTCTAGTAGTCCTTGTTCACCTTATTCCAGAGGTTTCCCAGGGAACGTCATAAGACATAATCCTTTTCCGGCTGTATTAAAAGCTGCAGGTCTCAACAGTAAATGCATTTATACTCTCTACAAAACAGTTTCAGAAAAATCTATGCATTGTTGAATTGTTTATGCTTGTGAAGATTGAACATTATTTAACCTGACAAAACAGAAATGCAATAAAACAGCTGCAGATCCCAAATCTGTAGCAGAAAGAAAAATGTTTTGCTGTTAGCTAGTGCTTTTTGAGTTTTCGAATTGTTCACCATAATGTATTTTAAGCACTTTTCACAACTTTTAGAGGTCAAGTGTGTTGACAGCTAGATACAATACTAACAACAATGGACAGCACACTTCCTGGATTTTAGAGATATACGATCAGTTATGAGATGTGACACTGCAATATGATTTGCACCTCATAGATACATCAAAAATGAAAATAAAATTGCAAGCTGTTTTAGAAATAAAATTGGGGTTAGAGTTAGCAGATATTCCACACAGTCTCAGAAGAAAACGTAGATATGCTGCAAAATGTCAAAAATGTACAATAAGCAAAATTTTCACCTTTTTTTTTAAAAATATCAATATGCTACGAAAAACCAAAACTTACAATAACCACAAATTTTGATTGAAGCAACATGGAGACATTTTCTTTGGGTTTAACGGGTAAGTTTAGGGCTGAGGCTTGGGGTAGGTTAAGATTTACCAGAAGAAAATGTCATCACGTCGTTTCATCAAAAATTCATGGTTACTTTACGTTTTATGTTTTTGCAACATATTGATGTAAAAAAAAAAAACATGAAAACATGCTTGTATCTACGTTTTCTCTGAAGACTGGGCTGAGATATTTGTAAATGCATTTATGTTTGCATGTCTCTGCTCTGTCCATCTAATTACAAAACAAAAACTCGTGTGCTTTAGCATGCTATGCTAGCCTCTAAAATTTGTACATTTACAAAGTCATTGGGAGAAATTTTGAGGAAGCTCGAAATGCATCTGGTAAATGAGCAAAACTGTGACTGTTTTCAAAAGATATTCATTTTATTTTGCCCCGCCCACTTTTCTTGGCATGGCTCTTCCTCTTTGGCTTTATTGGCTCTGTGCACAGAAGTCAGTTGGCTCATTTATTTTCAAAAATGCTTACTTCCTGCTCTCATGTTCATTTCCTGTTTAGTTCATTTCTATGGGGTTTCACTGCCTCAGTCTAAAAAATACTTCAATATCAGGCAGTGAACAGTGAGTTGTTGGTGGTTTTCTCTGAAAACATGTTAAATACTTTACAAATGAGAAGAATACTTCACCAAAGAATCAAAGTTTGTTTATATAAAAATGTTTGTGTGTCAATGCTAAAGTCTGACATTTTGAACATACACAGCTTCTGTGCACAGGGTCAATTGAGGAGGCTAATATTTACTTCTCTGTTTTGGGAGGCCATCTCATATAGATATAGTGATAGTGACAGTTAAAATAAACCCAGCGACAGGCTAACCACAGCTAAACAGAAAGTGCACTGCCAAGAAAAGTGGGCGGGCCAAAGCAAGGTGAATATTGTTAATATTTTGAAGAGTCAGTAATTATTGGACTTACCATTGTTTGTTTACGATGTTATGGACAATAATATTTAACAATGATATATAAACACATTCAAAAGGTTTGGCATGGCTCAGTCTCTAAAGAAAACTTGGTTGGTTTGGTTGAAGCCATTTTCTTTAGGTTTAACATGTAATCTTAACCCACCCCAAACCCCAGCCTTAAACTTTTACATTTTAGTAACTTGAAGCCTAAACTTCCCTTTTAAACCCAAAGAAAATGTCACGACGTGGCTTCATGTTTGGTGACACTGACCAAAGGCATTTTTTTGAAGCGTCCCGATGACAATCATTGGAAGGTACTCTGACAGAAATGTGCTAAATTTTTTTATCAGACAAAAATGTATAAAACGTGTTCTTTCAGATTGAGATTTTGCACGTCCTGGATTCATAACATCATCAATACTTCACTGTTTCATTGACAGATGGCAGACGCCTTAAACATAAATATTGAAATAATCACTTAGGTATCATCGCAGACAACAGGTGTCGCGTCCAAACATTCATCATCTCCTCTTCGCTCCTCATCATCATTTGGTCTTATAAGATCACCTCCTCTAAATGACACAACACCATCGATAAGTGCTGCGCTTCATCACGTTAATACGATCATCACCTTTAGTCGCTGGGAGGGTGATTTGACATGGGTCTTTGTTTGGGCTGAGGTAAAATGAGTCTGTTAGTCTGTTAATCCAACGCGGATTAGGAAACAACAACAATACCCCGGTGGATTTTAGCGAGCGAGAGAGAGAGAGTGTGTGTGCACGGAAGAAATACGTAATGTTTTGTTCTTGATTTCTTTTCCCCAAAACATGGAAGTTGGTCACGGTAAGTTTAAAGCTAAGCAGCATATACCGCTTGCTAGTATGGGAAAGCATGGACAGTGTAGGAGGCATATAGTGGGGGCGGTGCATATGGGTAGAAGAGTGTAAGGGATTAGTTGATATTTCCCTGGCATTACGCACGCTTTGGCGAACATCTACTTAAGTCCTGCCTTATGCGCCGCTGTCTGGGGCTCACACACAAAAAGCCCTCTGTCCCATTGACACACACAAAGACTATTAGTACAGTCCAGCTCATCCTCTCAATACACAGAAGAGAAAAAAAACATGTTAAGTCTTTGTCTACAAGCGCTGTCTGGGTCCATTCACTCTCCCACGTACACGACTAAAAGACACACATGATGATTTGTCCATCGGGGCTTCTTTATGGTTCAGATGTTACTTTAAGAAGGACTGTATACAAGCTGTAACAAAAGGAGGGATTCTTATTGATGGTCATATTCAAGACTTTGGGAGAACAGGAGGCATCAGGACGTCAGGGCAGACTGGGCGATAATCGGAAATGACAAGGTAGCCCCAAAGAGATGTGTGTAAGTGCACAGAGTGAGATGGGTTTTTGAACCAGCGGCAATATTAAGAGACAAAAATGGTACTTGTGCAAGGATAGTGGAGGGCAGTGTTGACAAAATCACAATAGTTTTTTGAACTATTGGATTGTATGACTAAAGACAGACTATATCACGACAGATTAGAGTATGTATTCCATCAAAACATAGTGAATATGATTATATTTAGGCCATATATAAGCAAAAGAGGTAAATCCATAACTTTCACCTATTAACCATATTGGGAAAGATCCCCAAAAAACTAATAATGACACAACATTTATCGCTGTGCACTTTCTCATTTAAACTATAAAGCAGTCTGGTTCTCATTGACAGCCAAAAGCAGCGTTCTGATTGGCTGAGCTTAGTGGTCCACTTCAGTTTCACTTTGCTGTTTGTAAAAAATGTTCTTAAGCCAGAATGCTGTACTGAAGGATTTGTGAGAGCTGGAAGTAGTTGGACAGATACACTAAATACCTACTTCTATAAAAGTCAGGTACCCCAGTTTTAAGTCATTGATTTAAAGGTGACTTATTGCGTTTTTTAATGTATTTAGGAATAAACCATAATATAGTAACCTGGCCAGCCAGATGGTTTATCTCGCGATATTTGTGAATTCACAAACACGAGATAAACCGTCTGGCCTTCCAGCCGCCTGATTGGTTTGGGAATCAGCGGTGTTTCGGCAATGTTAAGACGGCTGCTAGCGCCTGGCAGCGCCGAGTCTAATTCAAGCTAAACAAAGATGGCTGCTCTCGTGGATGTACGTGTTTCTGCTGCTTTTGATGCGGTTTTAGCAGAAATACGCAGTAATTTTTTTTGAAAGAAGAGCAGTATGTGTGACGCGTAATTGTTCTATCTCTTGCGGACATTGTATACACTATTACGAGTTGTTCTGTGATTGACTAAGCACAATAAGGTAGCCCCACACCCAATCAGCTCGAAGTATTTCACTGAACGCCCCACCTTTCTCAAACGCCTTCAGCTAGTAAAGTCCCAGATGGATTTGGTGAGAACTCAGATAGGAGTTCAAAACATCCATCTGACGTGAGCCAGGTTATAATGTACGTAGATCAAGAATTTACATTTTATTTTTTGTAAAAGAGTAGAGAGGTCTATTTACTTCCTGTGCAAAACTGCAGAACTGATAAGCCCCGCTCTTCATATTAAGATTTTAATGTAACAAGCAGCAGATTTTAAATTTGTTTTTTTTTATAGTTGTAAAGTGTCTGCGTGACTATTTTGAACCATACTATGAATCTGAATTTTTTTGACTAAGCACAACTAAATACATACAAGTGGGCGTGGATAGGTGGTAGATGAGGACACGGCTTTTCTGAGCACTAACATCAGCTGCAGGACAATACAAGACTACTCAAACATGCAGGAATAATCTTAATAAAACTAAGTAGCACTTTAAAATAGTGCTGCTAGTTTTTAGGTATTGGGGGTACTTATGGTACTTCTGTTGGATTACCAGTGGTATATACGGTAACTACACTGGTACTTGTAGTGGTACTTATGTCACAAGTACTGGAAACTAAAGTGACAGTTACCAGTATGTTAGTATTAATTATAGTGATAGTTACTTGTACTTAACTGGTACTTTTGTGGTACTCTTGGAGTGATAATTAATAGGATTATGGTGGTGTCATTTGTACTAATTATTTGCACTTAACAATACCTTTAGTTTATAACTTAATTGTGTACTTGGTGGTGGTATTTGTGATGCTACACAAACAAGGTAAAGACTGCTCTGATGAACAAAAAATATCTATACATTTTGTAAAACATTAATAGGACTTTTTAAACCCATTTTAAGTCCCCAAAACTTTTTTTTTCCAAAATAAATTCCGCTTTTAAAGATTTGCCAAAATCCAAATTTCGCGGAAACTAGTGTTTTTCTGGCAGTGCTAGTGCCACCAGAAAGATGTTACCAAAGACAATCTAGGCGTTTCAGTGAAAAAGGCTAGTTCCCTATGACATTTAACAAAATGTTTTTTTTCAATTGAAGATAATAAATCTTGGTTCGTTTTAAAACATTTGCAGTGAACCCTTCTTAGTAATGTGATCATAACACCAACACGTATCTGATCTAAAAACACAACACATTCATACAGATCCTGCTGACGAATAACTGTACTGACATCTCGAAGCTAAACCATGATGTAAACCCACTTATTGCTTCTCTATGATGATCTAAAATGATGACCATAATTTAATATGTCTGCGCTGCTCCTCTCGGGATGCAGCCAGTGCTTTTACTCTTCCTGTATGTGTGTGCCTGTCTCGGCTTTAGCGACTGCCACTTCCAATCTCTCCTCTGCTCCCTGTTCTCCCTATCCCTTCCCCCTTTTAACTCGTCTTGAATTATCCATAGCTGCTGCATCCATTCCACTCTTTCCCGTCCGCGTGCATGCTATCCGTCTTCCCTTTTACCGTCTATCAATTTGTTTCCTTACTCCACGCGAGCCTTTTCACTCCACTCTGCCCCCCCAATGCCTTTCTCTATCCCTCTCTCTCTCTATGTCTCTCACTTAGTGTAACTGTAGGATATAGGTCAGCGGGGCGGCTTGGCTGACTCGTGTCTAGACTCGCGCTCAGTCTTCGGGGCATGCAGGCAGCGAGCGGAGCACATTGACCAGCACAATCACGGCAACACTGCAGCAGCAGCAACACTCCACTGTAACAGCTCCATTGACTGGCCCTGTCTATTCAAAAGCAGGGAAATACACTTAGGGAGAGAGAGGAGTTGTTATCTGACGATGGTGTGGCAAAATAGCGTCAATGGCAATAAACAGGATGAGGGAAATGTCAGTAAATGCCATGCAGAGAGGAGTCTGGAGATGATATTTGCGACAGGGCAAACATGTCCACGGGCTGGCAGTTAAACTCATCTGACACTATAGGCTGAGTTTAGCTCTACTTTTGTGTTTTCTTTTTCCTACAGCATCTGTCTTTTGTGACGTACAAATTCAAAGTGTATTGGCTCTGTGCACAGATGTCAGTTGGCTTTGTCATTCCCCAATTTGAGTTAAAAGTTGAAGTGCGCATGCCCAGAAACTTCTGCACAAGCGCACAAACGTTAGTGTTTGACTACGACAAAAACACGAAGACAAACAACATAGAATATGCTATATTCATCAATCTTTTAATCTTATTTGAATTAAATATGAACCTTTACATGAAACTTTAATGACTAAGCAACAGCTCAGAGCAGTGAAACTTGGAGCTCCTACAATAGTGTAATTAAATGTTTTTTGTGAGTGGTAGAAAATACGACATTTCACGTGACTTTAGCAAAAATAAACATTATTAAGCTTTCTTAACTGACTTTTAAATCTTTCTATAGATTAGCAATAGCTACAACTGACAGATGACATTTTTAGCCGTTTCTGGCCTTTAAGTAATGAAAATATAGGCAAGATTTCAGGCACTGACTTCGATTGGGAATGACAGGCTTATTTATTTTCATCAAATGCTAACTTCCTGTTGGTATGTTCATTTCCTGTTTAGTTCATTTCTATGGTGTTTCACCATCTCAGTTTAAAATGAAAAATACTTCAAGATCAGGCAGTGAACAGTTGTTTGTGTTTTTCTCTGAAAACATGATACTTTACAAAAGAGGAGAATAATTCACCAAAGAACCAACATGTGTTTATAAAAAGATGTGTTTGTCTGTCAATGCTAACGCTAACACTGACCAATGTGAAATAAACACCTTCTATGCACAGTGTCAGTATCTACAGATCTGCAGTGATCTGTCTTATATTTGACTACGATGATGGCCATCAAGCCATCTGCCACCTTAGCAGTGATTTGCATATTCTTTTTGCATCTGATGCTGTTGATGCACTCATGTGCATGTTTAGAAAGAGATTACACTGAGTTAAAGTTGTGATCCGATGGTGAAAAAGGTTCAAAATGAAAGTCAGGTGCTCATAAACCATGATAAGTTATTCAGATGCTTTTGCCTCCCCCAAATGAATAAAATGAAAAGATTTGGTCATTTCTCCCACAATGACAGATGCAAAATGACATATCAAAATAAAACACCCAAAAAGAACTTGTTTTAATAAAATAACAGCATTTTTGCCCCAGTAAAGCATCTGTGAAAATTAGATTGCAATGTCTCGTCATTGTCTGATATTTTCTTTTTCAAAACCCAAGAAGCATGCTTGTGATTGATTTTAGCATGGTCTGCTGTCATTAGCTTTTCCAGGACAGCAAAGCTTATTCGACTAAACTACTGAATGAAAAAAAAAAAAGTTTGGAACTGTGTTTCTGTTATAGACACAGAGCCTTGGAAGGACACATAACCTATGTGTCATGCATACTTGATTTCTTGAATTCATATTTCAACATTGCTTCCTCATCAAAAACCCAGCTGGTTTTCTTTGAGATACTGGTCTTTCTCCTCTGAGCCTCAGAAAACACTGCTATTCCAAAGTTCCCAGCAGATTTGTGATGCTGTTAGGATGGGACCAGATGCGACCAGTAAGATCTTGTCTCATCCCTACTATATGTAGAGATCTCCTGTTTTTAAGTATAAATGACCCAACTCTTTTTGTACATTTTTGCAGCAGTAACATATCAGGCAGGCAAGATTGGTTTGATTCCTCTGTGTTATTAGTTCTAACTGTTGTGTGTGCTTAATTGTACTTTGTTTTGTCCTAATTTAGATGAACAGACTCCCAAAGCCTAATGGTTGAGAAGAAACACAATCATGCTTAACAGACAAGAACAATGCAAATAAAACATCATCATTGTCCAGTAAAATATTAATAAAAACACATGGCTCAGGTTAGTAATTCCAGAATCCATTTGTTTATGTAAATATCTCGTCAGTGCTAACAGTGCGAGCAGCCGCTGTGTGTCAGTCGGCGCTGGAGGCTGCACCTCGCTGTGGGGAAGGGTAGGAAGGGTGACTGTGTATATGTACAAGATATGATTCATTCATCGCTCTGCCTCTCCTCCCCCCTCAGTCTGCGGTGGTCCAGATGTGATCCCCCGGTTTCTCCCTGGATACTGGTGCACCCCCCACAGCCCCGTCCCAGCCTGCCAGCTCTGTCCCCGGCACAAGAGAGAGAAGAGCAGCACATAATTAGGTGTTGTTAGTGTTGTTTGACCTGCATTTGTCCCTGCTCTGTGTAAGCTGTGTTTATCAACCCAACCAATTATGGGCTCTTAGTGGAACATAGATTGAAAAATGTAGTGAAACACGTCGCGTCAAAGCAGGCTCGGTTCAGGTGCATTGTGTAACTTTTGGGCAAAATTAGACTTGAATAAAAGCATGTTTTTGCCATTTAGATTTCTTTGTTGGACTAAATAAATTATACAAATCTGCATTTTTACTTGAGTGAGCTTCTATGACCACATATGGACAGTTATTTGTCTCGTATTTACCACGACATTACAGGACATGTAAATTGCGTATGATTAGCACGATTTCACAGCTTTTTTGCCTAAAACTGCCACACATCGCAGGCCCAGTTCATTTCTTACCCATTTTATTACCTTGATGCCTAAACTTACCTGTTACACCCAAAGAAAACGTCCCCATGGCTTTAACCAAAACTCGTGTGTCTTTACACTGTGAAATCTTATGTCATGTTTAGGCTTTTGTGCCATATCTACGGCGTAGGTACGCAAAAAAGCTGTAAAATTGTGCTCATATTATGCTGTTTTTGTTGTTGGTTGGTTGTGGTATGTACGCTTTCTTGTGAGATTCTGTTGCCTGCTCATGGTTGTTTTACCAAAAGAGGCAGCTGCAGCTGTATTTTTTCACATTATGGCATAAAATGTATTTATATATCAGAAAGCAGGGGTGTCAAACTCAGGCCCGGGGGCCAAATTTGGCCCTCAAGAAGATATCATGTTGCCCCTGAGCTTGAATTCAGATTATTTTTGATAGTGACCTCTTATATTGCTGAGTTGTGACTATTAAATGTAATATGCACTGGAATGCAGCAAAAAGCATACAATCTGTCCAAAGTTTTCTTGAAATTATGTGCAACATATAGGAATGGGACACAATACAATTCTGGATATACAGTAAATGTGCTATATTAGCTTTATACAGCCCTATTGCCATATTTGTATTTAACACAGAGGGACCTAGATTTTAAAATGCGGCCCTCGACAACTGACTCTGATGGCCCTGCCACCATTTGAGTTTGACACCCGTGACTTAAAGTATGGTTTTAGCTCCAGAAACAGTGCACCTTAAAATACCGCCATATCTAAATAGGGCCTATACAAAACTTTCCGAAGTCTGAAACAGGGTTACTTTTTTCTATAAGGTTGTAAAGTCGCACATTATGACATTATGTCCATGGAGCGTGTGGCTCTACCAGCCCAAGTTCAAAGATCTGTGGAGAAGTGCTTCTGCTCACAGTATTTTTTTCAGTTATGTTCATATGTTAAATAAATATTATTTTTGGCAACACAGTCTCGGAAATATGCAACCAAATGTAAAAAACTATACATTTTGGTTGTGGCTTCAACCTAAATTCATGGTTGATGTATGTTTAGGCTTTACATTATGTAAAAAAGCTGTGAAAACGTGCTTACCATGCATTTTTGACATTTTGTTGTATACCTACGTTTTCTTCGGAGACTGGGCTGATTTTTGGAAACATTGTTAAGTTAAGCTCTCATTGAGTTTTTGGTAGCTGTTGATTGCATGAAGTGGGAGTCACACACCCAGTTTCACCAGTTCAAGCCACGTTCCAGCGCACAAGTGGGAGGTGGGAAATATTCCAAGCATCACAACTTTAATCTGACATGGTTCATCAACTGAGTTAAGCCAAAATACATCGCTAGACAAATGTATTTCACTTTATTTTTAATCAAACTAAAGAGATTTTTTAAAGGAGACCTAATGTGATTTTTCTGTACTATAACTTAATGCAGGTCAAAATTTCACATTTTGT
Organism: Mugilogobius chulae; assembly: GCA_038363315.1. Taxonomy (NCBI): domain Eukaryota; kingdom Metazoa; phylum Chordata; class Actinopteri; order Gobiiformes; family Gobiidae; genus Mugilogobius; species Mugilogobius chulae. The sequence goes on from CM076397.1 coordinate 28,817,555, forward strand.
TCCTTGTAAAACACAAAAATGATCTAAAACGGCTTAGAAACAGATTGACTTCCTGTTCAAAACTGCAGATCTGATAAGCTCCACATCTTCACTGTAAAATTTTACTTTAATAAGCCACAGGTTTTAAATTACTGATATTTTTGTTGTTGGAAAGTGTCTATATGACAATTTTAAACACTGCAACTTTTACTAATCAAAATTTTTGAGTAATTACAAATAAATACAGACAAGTGGGCGGGGATAGGTGGTAGGTGAAGACAGGGGTTTTCTCACCTTGGAGCATCAGCTGCAGAACAAGATAACTCAGACATGCATAAATCAATGTAAATACAACTTTGGGTAAAATAATGATGAGAGAAGACTGGTACAGAAAAGTGGATTTTACATTAAATAATAAATTCCTTTTGTTGTAAAAAAAAAAAAAAAAAAAAAGATTAATGAATCCATTTTAGAGTAAGATCATTTCATATTATCACAGTTAACTTCAGAGCTAAGACATTACTGTGAGAGTAAATGTCAAGATCAGGAAGCGTGAATGTTATTTTCTCCCAAATCACAAATTCCAGACTGAAATTTTGACAGAACAACATTTGCGCACAATTGATTTAATCTGTTTCAGTGTTTATGTACAATGTGTAAGCCTGCATTTGTCATCTGAGGTGAGAGTTGAAGTTGCCAGCAGGTTTTCTCATTAGTGATAAAGAAATATGTCTCTTTTATGGCGCTAACCCGGGAGACAGTGCAGATAAAGGCTGGCAGACGTGATGACAGACAGGAGCTGCGAGGGGAATCCGGAAAAACAGGCAATGATGGAGTCTTTCTGTGATTTAATAAGTTTGCAGAGTAAAATGTAAGAAATGACAAGTGCAGCGAGAGTGTAGCGCAATATGAAAGAAAGGTCTAGGCAGAGCGCAGAAGACAGATTATTATTTATGGGCTGGGAGTTACACGAACCGACATCACAGATCGCATTTGTCTTTTCAAAAGCCACGTTTTTATCCCACTGCAGGACTCTCCGAGCACTCTTACACACCTCTATCCAGACATCAATATTTTACCGTGTCAGAGACGGGCCCTCCGAGTTACCAGGCAGATTACAGTAAGAAATAATCATTGAAATCATGGAGGAAAATGCTACTCGAATGGGATTAAGTCACCTGGGATTAATGGACAGTGACCTGCAGTGACCTGTCAGCCTGATCACATCAGTCACTGTCATGTAATCTCTTCATAAGGCTGGCACCACCTACTGCCTCTACTCAGTTTCATTTTGCTCCAGCTGCTAGGTCAGGTATCGCAGAACTACAGATGGTTCCCCTAAAGCAGGAAGTACGATGGGCCAATCACTGAACAGAGAAAAAGTCACAGAACCAACCTGACTTGAGATAAGATAGCAGCCTATATACTGTATGTTCTCCTCCATTGACCTTGTCTGAAATACTACCTTAGAATCTGCTTGTACCTTTTAATTTGTAAGTTTACTGCACAGAAATGATTTCTGACACACGTTTGTGCTCTAGCCAGGCTGGAGCCAATTCCAATTCACTCCAGTGACTATAGGTTGGGTATCACGGACCGCAATTGGTTCCCACAAAGCAGGAAGTAAGGTCGTCCAATCAGCAAGGAGCAGAGTGGTGGGTTGGCCTGAACCAACTCCAGTTGAGATCATGTTTGAGATAGCAGACTGTATGTGTTCTCCTCCTTTGACCTTGTGTCAGAATATGATTTTGTACCTTTATATTTGCACGTTTACCACATAGAAACGTGATAATAATCACTAATACACAGGGGTATGCTATACTTCCTGGATGACAAAACAACCAAAAAGCAGTGATTGGTTAAATAAAAAAGTCCCCACCTCCTGTGAAGCAAACCAACCCCAGTGATGCGATGTCAGACAGTTTCCACAAAGTGAAATGAAACCAGCTGATGCATCAGGTTGTTTGCGCTCTACTTTCTGAACTACAAAACGTCAATAGCAAAAAAACGCCTGTCTGCCATGGATCAAACAAACCTCAATGGTGCATGTTAGACATTTCTGACAATGAAATGAAACCAACCGATGCATCAGGCTTCAAGTCTGGTGATAGATTTGAGCTAAAGTGAAAGAAGACTGTCGCTGTGTTCAAATGTCCACACTTGTTCCCTAACCATTAATCTCTACACAGTCCTGCCCTGTTCAGTGACTATCAGTGCACTCATTCATCTGGCCTTTGCGCATATTTTCAGCTAACCGCGGGTCACATGACTCGATCTGCAAAAGTCAGATAAAAAATAACTTTTAATACTGATCATGTTTGTCTGACAAGCACATATTTATGGACTTATAATTAACTTGGACCCACATTAAGCATCTTTTACAGCCCAAACTAAAGTAAGCAGCTAATGTTAGCATCTTTATGGCTAACGGCTTTCAGTTACGACTTGTTTATTATCCGAGTCAACAGTGCGTTCAAACGCCTCTTTTATCATCTTTCAGTCAGTCGTGTAAGATTATATTATGAGGACGCTGCATATTATTTAGATGCTTTGTCAATGTATTTGTGCTCATGCAAAACTGATTTTAATCATTCAATAATTCATATAAGCTTCGATGTAGCATATTCTTAAAATATATGATACAAATAAAAAAAAATACAGGGTTTGTTGTAAGAAAATATACTGCTCCAGCCCTATTACACTCAAGATTTTTTTTGTTTTACTATTAAATTTATCTGCTCGTGATATTGCTTTGTCATTTCCCACTTTACTCTTTAGTGTAAGCCATCACATACATCTGCGCTGCTGTTATCTGTTGTTATCACCTTGATGCAAAAACAGCCCCACAGTTTTGCTTCTCCTTTTGAAGAAGCTCCGTGCGCCGGGAGCCACATGAGCCTCTTTCTGATCAGGGCTGAATGAAATCAAAGCTGCTGTATCAGTGGATCTAATAACGTAGCTTTATTTGATTCTGCGGTGTTGTTGTGATTACGATGGAGAGTTTGGCTCCACTGGCAGATGTAATAACAGAGGAGATGAAGGATGCCATGCTAGATCCTTCTCCATTCACTCTTTAATCACCCACATGAGAACAAACATCTTGACTTTCCCTGTGCAAAATGAGACTTTTTCTTATTTGTGCTGGAGTGCTAATAAGGAACATGGCGGCAAGGTCAATAACAGTTTTCTTGGATCGTAAAACCTAAAAACACTGACAAAAACAGACAAGATTCTTGTTGTACAGTATATCTATAACTGTGTCCTGCACTTATGTCGGCAAGAAAAAATTGCTGTTGCTGTCAGATTGGTGTAGCGATGTTACGCTGAGAAATACAAGGTGTCTTACTATTGAATACAATGCATGATAAATGGTTCGCCATACATTTTTTACAGTGGGTTTAGATAACCAGGAAAGTCCAGCTAAAGTAGCAATCTCTTTTTTAGAAGAACGAAAGAGGTAGAGTTTTGTACATGTTTTTTGTGGTAGAGGAAACGGAAGCATCCAAAGAAAACCTGTGCAGACATTAGGGAAAATATTCAAACTTCACAGAAATTTGGGGATCAATTGTAAGACTTTCTTGTTACGAAGCCAGAGCATTAACCAGGAGCAATGGTTCTTCCAGCAAAATCATAATAGTTTGCTTTAAAGTGAGGCTAAACGCACTGTCAGAGACAAACTCCGCCACAGCTACACCTCAAACAGGCTTGCTAAAGTAGAAGAAGCCCAAAAGCCTTTTAAGAGACACACAGTGGTGTGAACAGACACTGATTCACAGCACAAAATATGGACAGCGAGCCAGACACATAACAGGAGTTTTGTGTCAGAGCGGTCCTGACGTGTGGCGAAGTTTACAGCTGCGGAGGCTGTGCAACACAGGCCTAGTTGCTTACTTGCACTGAAAGATTCTTTTTTATTACATTTGCAGACATATATATGAAACCTTTTCTTTACATAAGCACATGAGCTCATGTGAGTACTTTCTGAAACTGATAATGAGATAAATTAAACACTGACACGAGATTTCAACCTGCCTTCCACCATCTGCTTATCCACCTTTTTGGTGAAATTGTGAAAACAAAACACAACAGAAAGAAAACCAAGTGAGAAATGGTGAAGTGCATCCAGTGGTTTTCAAATAAAATCATTGCGATGCAACTAATAACACAAATATGTCAAAATAATTTTCTGCAGTTCCTGCACTTGTATTCACTGATGAGTAAAAATACCCAAATCAGTAGGCTACTGGAACTGAAAAAGCTTGAACACACTCACTAAATACTGAATATAACAAATGCTTTGTGTAAGGTGTATTTTTGAGAGCAAGCAGCAATGTTAAAAACAAATTTGTTAAAGTGACACCGTGAGTCTTCAGGGGAAAATCAAATGCATATTCTCATAGACACTGGGAAAGTGGAAGAAAGTGAAAACATTTGCTTGGGGCATTCTTGGATATACATCAGTTTCATAATAAAGAGCTGAAGAACAACATTTCCATGGAAACGAGCAAGAGGAGGTCGTCCTCTAGGACAGTGTTTCCCAAACTTTTTGTCACGGCACACCACAAATGAGGCCAAATCAAGCTATTTTGGAAAACAAAATTATTTCATTTTTACATAGAACATTTTTAATTATTCTTTCATATATGGTGACTGGTTTTGCTTTTCTTGCTGTAGATTGTAAATCATTTCATTCAATCTGATTAGTTTATTAGATTGAATATTGAAACTGACACATTTTCAAACATCTGACAGAACTCTATTCACACTGGTTAAAGCACTCACAAAAAGTCGATTTCAGGACCGTCAACCTGTTTTTAGTCCAACAGTAGTATCCAAGTAAATACAATGCTTTTGGCTAAAAAGTTACTAACCCTTTCTCAATTTTTTTTTTAAATATGCAAAAAATCTTCATGGCAAGATATTGAGCAACTCACAGCATTAATACAGTCTCATCAGATTTATTATTATGATAAGCCGTTAGTTTAATACACTGGCACACACAGTATTAACTACAAAAAAAAAAAAAAATTCAAAAAACTGTAAACATATACATACAAAAAAAAATTGAACAAAGACTGTATTTCCTCATACATCCACAAGTCATAATATGATATAATAAATACATAATCTATTTTTTCCCTGTGACGCTGTCCTTTTAACCCCCTTCCCTGTTGTGTGTATTTCTGCTTTACTCCAAACACTGATGTAACAGTACAGCTCAGCCTCCTCTCACCCTCTAAACCCTTCTCCATCTCTGTCTTCTCCCGTGTTGCCTTGGGCTCCACTGTCACTTCCCATCATGCTTTGCTGCGCCGGGAAAAGTGACTACATGGCTTCGTGATGCATCGGTGTGTATGTTTATCCTGCCTGCGCGCGGATGAAAACCCCGCATTATCATAGTTTATTTAAATTTCCGCGTCGTTTTTATGGCCAAGTGAAAGTAAAAAGGTGTTTCAGACATCTTTGATTACCGTCACTTAAGCAAACATGTTTTTCCTCCTCATTTGAATTGTGTTGTGTGTGTGTGGGTAAAGCACAGCACAATGGAAAATACAATGGCTTTTGGTGTAGTTCTTATACCGAAGCGCATTGATCCCCAACGCACGGCCTCATGGGAAAACCACAGCTGCAGATTTAATCAATGATGGTCAATTTACAATCCAACCATACACCTCGACTGCTCATCCATATGGACACGTCAGCTGTGAGTAACGCGCACATAACAGCCGGCTTTTTCCATTCTGCGACTTTGCAGTTATTACATGTATGTGGGACTCGTTTTTAGTCATGGTTTTTCTGGTTACTAAAAAGGGTTTCTTCTGTTTTAGGTTTACTTACGTCCAATTCGCGCTGCATAGTTTTTCTTAAGGACGTCTGTAAACTTTAAATTACTGAGCTTTGTACAAAGATTCGCAGGGGGATAATCAAGGCCTGTTATTTGCTTGTTTTTACAGACTTTATTCCAGAAGCGATGACAGGTACACATTGATTTATGATAACTTTTTGCTGCATTCATGACTTGAGCAATTCAGTCGTTGTCTCTCTTTTTTGACAATGATAAAGTTCTCCATCTGTGTCCAAACTTTCCCCCAAACATCCATTTTCTTGCCGTCCGTGGTTGTACTTCCGGGTAACGGGTTTTATTGTAGTTTGTTACATTTTTACTCTTTAACTGTACAAAAATTGCAGTTTCATCGGTAAATGATCCGTGGCGACTAGTAATAATAATTTTGTTCAAATCTGAAAGTAAAATACTTGCAAGTCATTAGTAATTAATTTATAAACATTCACAGATTGAAAACACATACACAACATTCGAACAGCATTAGAAACTAGTGTAGTAGTACTCGAAGACCAAGACCGGTTTCGAGACCACTTTTAAAAGTGTTAGTCTCGTCTCGGACTTGAGCACATTTGGACTTGATCTTGTCTTGGACTCGATCTTGTCTTTGGACACCGAAACCACATTACATTACCACCATGCTTTGCTAAGCTTGCACCAGGAGCACAGTGACCTGTCACAGACACAGTTTGCAAAAAGACGTGCACAATAAGATCATGTAGATACTGATAATGTGTAAAATTACAAAGTGATCTTGGTTTTGGCTCGATGGACAGGGGTCTTGGTCTTATCTCGTCTTGGACTCTGTTGTCTTGAAAAGATCTTGGCCTTGATTAGTGCAATCGTGACTACTAGACTATTAGAAATACAGGACCTTGTCTGAGTTTGGCGAATTACAGGAGGTAAAAGTTGAGGGAAACTTTACTGACATTTCTACAAACATGGACGATTCACACAGGACTAGAAACTCTGTAATTTAGGTCCTGAGGTAAATATTATGCCGTGTGACTTCAATAATGTAATATGTATACTGATTACTTCACTACACTTTTACAATATGTTTTAATTTGTTTGGCTGAGTAATTAGCAGGCTCACACCAAAAAGGTTGCGACTCCTGGCTTGGCGAGATCTTGACTTTCTGTGTGGAGTTTCTGCCTGGATGGATTTCCTCGGCGCTCAACAGTTTCCCCCACCAACCCCAAAACACGCCCCATACACTGAAAAGAAATGGCAAATCTAAACACATAGGCTAATATAAGAAATGAACAAGGTTTTAAATTTCAGCAAGTGATATTTATGTTTTTACACCAATATTCGTCAATAGAACAAGTGCTATAAATCTGATTTCACAATATGTTTTGATTTTGTTTTGAGATGTGGTGGAGGGAAGTCTGAACAGCACGCTTCATAAAGACTTGAAGAAACAATCATAACAAGTGTTATCTTTAGCCTTTTAACAAAATGTGCAGGTATTCTTAAAAATGACTCAGAAAAGATGATTTCAATAATGCTCTACTTATCAATCTTACTTTATTGTTTGTGCAGGTCAGCTGTATTTCAAATGAGTAACTGGTGTGCTATGTAAGAGCTAACGTGGTATTGCAGGTTTGCTCTTACATAATCTCATTTTTTTTCTGTAGCTGTTAAATATTGGCATAATGTTCCCAATTCCCAAAACACAGTGCTAACACCAGAATCCACTTTAGACTCCTCTAGTCCTCTTCAAAGGCGAGAGTACATGAGTCTTATTAAATTACATACTACTACTGTACAGCCAGCATTACACTCCATTCATTTGTGGAAAAAGATGCTACGCTAGCTAGCCTCCTGCTCTCACCGTCATGCTCCCATGAAACATTAACACAGAACTCAGACCATGTATATTTCATACAGCATTTTGCAAACAACAGATGAATAAGTTATACCATGAAAGTGGGCATAACCTTACATCAGCAGCTCACTGTTGCCCTATATTTCTAAGATTCTTTCAATGGTAAACACATATAGGCTTGTACAGAGGTAAATGAAGCTACAATGAACAAACACAAGTACAGCCAGTTAGATGCACTGTTAAATTATCGAAAAACACTTTTGGGGACCGTTTATGACAGACCAGGGCTGGACAATATGGAGAAAAATGTATATCTCGATATATTTTTTATATCTTGATATGCGATATATATAAAATTACATTTTTAAGTGAAACAATTTTTTTAAGCCTTTAGTCTGCTGATTGGAAAGTAAAACTGTGAATTTACTTTGAATAAATTAATGTTGATGATGCCTTTTGCAGAATAAAACTAAATAAACTTAAGTTATATTTTGACTATTACAACAAATAAACATTTTTATTGATTTTATCATTCTGTTTGTCACTTTTGTCTGTCGCTGTAACTGCTTTTCATCAATTTCATGAAGTGTTTTTACAAAAAATTACAATATCTTGATATTTACAATATGGCCACATTCATGTCTTGTCCAGTAAATATCTCAATATACGATATATATCAATATACTGCCCAGCCCTATGAACACTCAGTGTAAACCAACAGCATTCCAGAGTGTCCTTTTATTGTGGCCAGCCAGGACACACTTGTCTAATCAGGATCTTGATATGGTGAGATGGATTATCTCAGTCAAGGAGAAGTGCTCACCAACACAAAGTATTTAACAATATATGTTCATTACTGTAAGTCAGCAAGTAACTGTTTAACCTGTCAACCACCTCCTTACACCTAACTCATTTCATCTTCAACTATAGTGTTTTTTATTTTATGTATTTATTTATTTATTATGATTTTGAAATAAATGAAAAAGAGAGAACAGGGCCTTGTGTATCAGCCGGTTTCATTTTACTGATGCCTCAGCATTGAAGCTTGTTTGTTCTATGGTAGGTGGGTCCTTTTTTGCCTTAACCAATCACTGCCGTTTGTTTGTTACAGGATGTTACATATGTACTGTAGTCTTGGAAGTACAGCGTAAACATGGACGTTAGTGATCGTTACAGTTTCCACAGTGAAATAAAACCTGGCTGATACATCAGGCTATAACGACTCCATCACATCATAAAAAAGCTGATATTTTAATCTACATTTCCGCAGCTACTACATTAACAACAAGCGGAACTACAAACAGACACTTGACTTTGACATCGCCGCTTAATTTCTGTTCTTTGATTGGTCGATCCTCTCTCAAGCTCGATTCAAGCAGCAAGAAACAACAAAGAAAATGACATCTAAATTAAAATGTCCTTAAAGAGAAACAGATAAAATTTAGCACAGTTCAAAAACAAGTGTGTACAGTTTCAGGGCATCTGTATGTTAAAACTGAGAAACATTTCATTTTTAATTTGCACCATATGGTTGATCAAGAGCACTGATTAAAGTACAAATATGCAAAACTGTTCGGCTTCCTTTTAGTTTTTGTTTCTGACTAAACATTGCAGCTGATAGTTACTACAACTTATGACACTGTAGGCTAGTTGCTCGGTAGTTACAAGGTAGTGAGGTTATCCAGACCAGCCAGTCCCTACACGCTGTGACAGACACTTTACAAAGACGTGAGGGTCTGGAATTAAAGTGTAGGGTTTCAATTTTGAGGTCAGCCTTTCCGGGCAGTGAGTCAACCAATCACAGAAAACCCGGAAACTCCACCAAAAAAACAACACACTAAACAGGATGTCATCGTAAATATGTAGCATGAGGATTTTTTCAGTATGCTCTCAACATGGCTGCCCAGGTTTTAAAGAACTGATACGTTCCTGATTGTTCAAAACTGAAGCAAAAACCATAAAAAATAATCCATCAGCTTTCTTTATTGTTTTGAAATGAAATAGAAAATAACAAGTATAAGTAATTATAGTACGCATCACAGTCATCGTTCATTTCAATGGTGGTTGAAATTGGCGAGGGGCATGGGAGGAAGCAACCGTTTGAGATCGGATCGTTTTAATTTTGGACAACAAAGTGATTGGCTCTGTCTTTGGTTCCAGACCCTTCTGCATTCGACCCTTGTGGTCAGTCAATAGTTAGGTAAAGAAACTCCAAATTATATTCCAGTGGTTTGGGTTGCACGACAGCAGAGTGGTTATAGCTCTGGTTTCCCAATAAGAAGAACCTTGGTTTAACTCCAGTTTCCTCCCACCTCCAAAAACATGTATGTTTAGGTTAACTGGGCATCACTGTACATTTCCTGTGAATGAACAACACAGTCTCACTAGAAGGCGTACTTTTACCACGACACAAAAACAGCGTATTTTGAGCACGAGTTCACAGCTGTTTTCAGTTCTTGTTACGCCGTGCATTTAGCACGATATGAAAAAAAAAAAACGATAATAGTGACCGGAGATTTTACAGCGTTAAAAAAACACGAGTTTTGATTGAAGCCACGTGGGGACGTTTTCTTCAAGTGAAACCGGTAAGTGTAGGCATCAAGTTACTAAAATGGGTAAGATTAGGTCTGGGGCTTGGGGCAGGTTAAGATTAGAGTCAGGCTTTGGTTAATATTCATAAATAAGAACAGGTCTTAACAAACACCATTGAAATGAACGGGGACTGTGATGCGTACTATATTTACGCAAAACAGCTGTGGACTCGTGCTAATCATACCTCATTTACATATTGTGTAATGTCGTGGTAAATGTACGCTTTCTTGTGAGATCGGGCTCGAATGAATGAGAGAGTGAATGGTTGTCTGTCTCTAACTCTGCGATGAGTTGACCACTGTCCAGGGTGTTCTCCGCCTAAGGCCCAAAGTCACTGGGATAGACGCCAGTCAACCGCGACCCCTAATGGGAGCAAGCGGTAGAAAATGAATGAATGAATGAATAAATGAATGAAAGGTTTGGGTTAGCAACCTCTGCCGCAGAGACTTGGAACAATTTAACTAAGGCTAACTACAGTGGCTGTTTTTGGCTAAGTTTTTTATTAGAAAATGATAGTTTGTAGTGAATATATTTGGTGAAGGAGGTGAGAATCTGTGTGAATGAACCGAAACACAAGTCTATGTTTGCGCCGAAGGGAACAACATAAAAACACGGATCAAATCAGAAAAAGTCAGATTACACGGGACCTTTAATGAATGTGCTGTCATGTCCTCGGTGTTAAAAAGATCAACGCCGAAGCCCCTGTTTCCTCTGTCCCCAACCATTATCAGCCTCATAAAGACACTCTTATATAATATGGCCGACCATTAATGGAAAATAACACTCTGCTCCGACAAAGGGACAGAAACGTAATTACTGCTTTGAATAGCCGCGCGCCTCCTTATTCTTACCGGCGAGAGCGGAGCAGGCACAGACACAGTTAGTGCGGTGAGAGCACAGGATGATGAATTGATGGAGTGTAATAAGAACAAAAGCAGTGGAGGTGATAGTGCACACATGGGTGGGAAAATGGCTTTGTCTGTACTTGTCTGATCTGAAGCCTCGGTGAATGGCTCTGACTGGGACACGGCACAAAAACACTCTTTGGAGATTTTGGTGCATTTTCTTATAGGCTCTGTACCTGAGATTTTTTTTTTTTTTTTTTTTTTTTGCCATGCAGTACATACTGTATCTGTACTGGGACAAAACAGATTTGTATTTTCTTTTAAATATTTAAGATAAAAAAAGTGCTATAATCCTACTAAAAACCCGTACTGCTGCCACATAATTCTAGTGTGATAAGTAATGGTTGTCACCCATCCTTCCACTTGTCAGGAGCAGTGTAGCTGCAGGGCCACATGTCCAGGATGGAGCCAGACTCCATCAGAAACACGTTGGCTGAAGTGTAAAAGTGTGCCATATGCAGAAGCTTAGCGTCAAACAGCAACAATTCTGAGCCCAATATGTACAGAGCGTTGTGATCTATGGTCTGCTTATGGCTTCTGCAAGCTATATATTTTAACTTCTTTTCTACTATTTTTGCACGCATGATTATAGGGTTGGACGATATGGCAAAATATTAATATCACAATTTTCTTGGAACCAGATCACAATTTTGATTTTATCACAATTCTTGTAGAGCGTTTATTTTCCTCTTGTCTTTGAGGTCAACACAATTCACTATCAACAGCTAAATCCATCTGTCAAAAGCTCACCAGTGTTGCCAGATTTTCAGAGAGAAGCAAGCAACCTCAGCCCTTCAATAAAAAGTTAATAAAAGAATCGATTAGTCAGAACATTGTGTGTTGCTGCAAAGTGTTCGGGATTTTGTGATATCATATGTTTTTCTTACATTAATAATAACTTTCATACCTAAAAACATGCTAAAAATCCACGCTTCAGTCAATTGAAATATTTTAATCAATCAAACTTGCTAAATTGCTAAGCTTTTTCTTTTTATGATGTAAAAGTGCAGTCTTTTACATCATAAAAAGATGCTCAAAGTTGCTAAATTTGAGAGAGAGAGAGTGAAAGAAAGAGAGTCAAAGAAAAAGAGAGGGAAAGAGAGAGTGCGAGAGTCAAAGAGAGAGAGAGATAAAGAAAGAGAGAGTCAAAGAGAGGGATAAAGAGAGAGAGAGAGATAAAGAAAGAGAGTCAAAGAGAGAGAGAGTCAGAGAGTCAAAGAGAGAGATAAAGAGAGAGAGGGATAAAGAGAGAGAGAGTCAAAGAGAGAGAGATAAAGAAAGAGAGAGTCAAAGAGAGAGAGATAAAAAAAGAGAGAGCCAAAGAGAGAGAGATAAAGAAAGAGAGAGTCAAAGAGAGAGAGATAAAGAAAGAGAGAGTCAAAGAGAGAGAGAGTCAAAGAGAGAGAGATAAAGAAAGAGAGAGTCAAAGAGAGAGAGATAAAGAAAGAGAGAGTCAAAGATAGAGAGAGTCAGAGAGTCAGAGAGAGAGATAAAGAAAGAGAGAGTCAAAGAGAGAGAGAGTCAGAGAGTCAAAGAGAGAGAGATAAAGAAAGAGAGAGTCAAAGAGAGAGAGAGTCAGAGAGTCAAAGAGAGAGAGATAAAGAGAGTCAAAGAGAGAGAGATAAAGAAAGAGAGAGTCAAAGAGAGAGATAAAGAAAGAGAGAGTCAAAGAGAGAGATAAAGAAAGAGAGTCAAAGAGAGAGAGAGTCAAAGAGAGACAGATAAAGAAAGAGAGAGTCAAAGAGAGAGAGAGTCAAAGAGAGCGAGAGAGAGAGACAGATAAAGAAAGAGAGTCAAAGAAAAAGAGTGAGTGTAAGAGAAAAAGAGAGATGATATGTATATATACTGTATATAAATAGAGAGAGAGAGTGTGTGAAAGAGTCAGAGAGAGAAAGAGAGTCAAGTAGAAAGCGAGAGACAGAGAGTAAGAGAGAGTCAAAGAAAAAGAGAGGGAAAGTGTGAGTGTGTGTGAGAGAGAATCAAAGAGAGAGAGAGATAAAGAGAGTAAAAGAAAAAGAGTGAGTTTGAGAGAAAGAGAGAGCTAAAGAAAGAGAGAAAAAGAGAGAGGGAAAGAGGGAGTGTGTGTGAGAGAGTCAAAGAGAGAAATAAAGAGATAAAGAGAGAGAGAGAGAGTCAATAAAAAAGAGTGTATGTGTGTGTGAGAGAGAAAAGAGAGAGAGAACGATAACTTATCTTCTGCGTGCCCAGGGGAAATGCGTACCCTTTCCCCTCCTGTTCTCCCCTGGTGATTTGCTCTGTGCATAATAGTGAAACACAAATAAAAAGTACGTGTTTTTTTTCTTTTTTTCCTTTTCCAGACTCATTACGTTCGGTCTGTGTCCTTTTTCCCGGACTCGCCTTCCAACAACAGCAGCAGCAGCAGTGTTTGAGAGAGGTGACATCATGTGTGTCTCCCTTAGCCATGCCCCAAACTGCACTTTACTCACAGACCCACACACACACACACACGCACCGTTCTGAGCGCTACATTGAGTGTGAAGTGTTAGCAAATACCCCAGCGGCAAAGACAATGGCGTTATGAAGAGCTCCAGATCTTACATTTGAATATATATTGTTTGGAACTGTACATTCTGACTTTGTTAATGTGCTTCTGTACATTTGCACTACTCTGTGTGAATGGTATATATACAGTATGTGCACCTTCTGAACAAGTGTAACCTTCAAAGGGTCGACTTCTGGGTGAGTTCACGCGTTATAGCTCCACATCTGGGGCTGTGGTCTTGCAATGTTCATCTGTGGAGCTGGATCAACTGAATGAAAAAAGGAAAAAATGGTGTTTTCGCACGTGAAAATACAAAGAACTAGTTCCGACATTCCTCCGGTCCCTTTAGTCAGAGGAACTACCCTGTCCTCCTCATTATGCGTCACAGCAGAACTAGAGTTACTGATTTTGACGTATTTTAAACAGTATTTGATCACTGGTAAAGACTTTAAAGAATGATGATATGCAAAAAGTCTGTATTTTTTTGATTAATTTCAGTGAATCAAACTTGGAAAAATGACGCCAAAGTGACTCTCAGTAGCAAGCACAAAAAAACACAACCCACCACTGTCAAATTTACAAGTGATTTTCTAAAAAAGAAGCCCAAAGTCGCGATAAAGTAACGGACTTGGCAACTCTGAGCAGCAGTTTGTGAAAGTGCATTTAGCATTAGCATCTGTACAGTCTGGAACATTAGAATAAGTCATTTAGTGGTGTTAGGAAAAAGAAAAGTTCCACATAAAACTGATCGACAAAACCTAAAAACACCATTGAAATTAACAATAAATTCACTGTAATTCCTGGTAATGGTTAGGCTACTATTTACAAATTAAATAATTGTATATTCCAACAAAGTTAACATTATTAAAGTACTTGTGTCACCAAAAGGTTCCAGAGCAGGGAGTTGTATTCAATCAATATAATATAAACTTTACCGACCTCACAAACCCTTGTATCAGTCTCATCTGCTGTTTTTATCTGTAAGTTAAATTCTAAAGTTAACATTCTGTCCTCTCTCTCAGGTCTCATCTGTTTTCTATAACTCAGGTTTTCTACCTCAGGCCTTTTGTTGGTCGTAGCCGCTTGTATGAGAGCATTGTTTGCTGTGAACAATGTGAGTAATGAGTTAATTCCCTTTACTATAGTCTTGGGCTTTATCGTGATAAAAATGATTGATAACATTTGTATTTTCAAGAAAAACGTGATATAAATCTTTGGTCATATTTCCCACGCACTGTAAAAAGTCACAGTATTCAGTTTAAGTGCTAGATTTGCCAGTGGATTAAGTGTAAAATTTCAAGTTCAGTAGCATTTTAATTACAATTTAAAGTGAGAAAAGGCTTGTTTGTTTCTTATATTTTGTACAACAATGCTCTTTGTTCTTGTTATAAAGGCAAAAATAGATACTCAAATTGTATCAATTATAACTTTAATTAATCTGCTATTCGCCTAATATCCAATTTTAGTTTTCTACAGTGCTTGCAAATAAAAAAAAATCATCGTTTTTATTTATTTATTTATTTATTTATTTATTTATTTATTTATTTATTTATTTATTCCAAGTGATGAAAATGTTTGTCTTTTTTCAATTTTAATTTAAACAAAACCATTTTTTGTAACTCTTTACAATCTTAATTAACCCTAATTAGCTCTTAATAAAGCATGAATAAAGGGTTAATGCATCATGAGAAAATGAGAAGTTAATGAACAAAAAAAAGGTTATTAAGACTTAGTTACAAGTTAATTACTATAAGCCCTTAATCCTAACCTTAGCTCCTTTACTAAGCCTTAATAAACTTTTTCATCCATTAATTAACCACTTGTTCATGAATTGCTAACTATTTATTCATGCTTCATTAAGGTTTTACTAAGATTTTTTATTCTTGATCTATTAGCAAACCTTTAAAATGACAAAAACCTGGTATTATTTAGCGTTTTTCCAATTTTTTTTTCCTTTTTAAAATATCAAAATGTACTCGTATCAAACCAATGACTTAATTCAAGCATGTTTGCACAATTTAAAGTGAACACAAGCGAATAGAACACAAATAATCTAAGTTACTACAAAACAAAAGGAAAGCTTATATTTGTGTAACGCGGCAGAGAAAACATGCTCATTTCTTTTTTTTCCCGTCAGCTGCAATCGCACACAAACCAAGGCTTTCCTCTCGCGGCCGGCGCATTATCCTACATTTACATCACCATTACAAGACATTAACATCAACCAAATACGTGCGCCTCTCCTCGGACCCATTGTTCTTATCGGGGAAGAGGGAGATTAAAAATGAAACGTGCTTTTGCTGCAGTATTCATGAGTGAGTGGCATATGTTACATACAGTGTGTACGTTAGCTTTGTTTGGGATACAAATGAGCTGGAGGGCCTGGGACCGTTTGAGAACAGATTTATGGACCGGGCCTGCTGCTACGTTTGGGTTTCGTCGCCCAAAAGAAAACTATAGAATGCAAATAAGTAATGAAGAACTAAAATGTGTCAATTCAAATACATTTCTTCCTAAAAATACTACACCTTAATAAGCCTCAATAAAGTCTTAATAAAGCCGTAATAAAGGCTGAATTAATCATGAACAAATGACTAATTAATAGATAAAAAAGTTGATCAAGGCTTAATATTTGTCAAACCTAAATTCTGACTTTAGCTCCTTAACTACGTACTTACTAAGCCTTAATACACTTTTTAATTCAATAATTCATGTTTGTTCATGAATAATTAAGGCTTTAGTAAGGTGAATTAAGGTGTAGTTAATATAAAGTGTGGTTCTTAATACAAAAATAAAAACAACAATTTGTGTAGTGACAGAAAATAACAGAAAAAGTTACTGGCACTTTATGATAAAACGATCTTCTGCATTTGAATTAAATGTAATTCTTGCACAAAAAAAGAAAATAAATAAATAACAAAATAAATAAATAAATAAACAGATAAATAAACACATACATACATACATACATACATACATACATACATACATACATACATACATACATACATACATACATACATACATACATAAATACATAAAAAAAAGTCAGTAAAAGAAATTCATTTTTTTTTTAAGTTGTACACTTTAAAAATATCCTGGTATTAAATCTTAAAACAATGTCAATTTGTCAAAAATCTTAAAGATCATTTGCAGGAAATGTTCAGGTTTACATGGGTTAATTTTTATTTATAAAGCACTTTTACAACAACATACACTGCCCGAAAGTGCTTCACTTGTATAAAACTATCCAAATAGACAATAAAAAACAATAGTTTTGATTTAAAGTGCATCTGACAAGTTAAACTATATTTTAGTAAAACATAATATACATGTGTATGATTAAGACTTCACTTAACATTTATCTTGTTTTTATCCAGTTTGGTTGTTTATTGGTAAAGTTCATTATCGTCTTTTGTTCAGTAAATATGACACATGAGGAGGGGAATCCACAACTGTTACCTAGCAACTACATTGTAAATCTGGACCAAAACCAACACGTGATAAATTAATTTAACTTGTAGCACCTCAATTGTGTGCAAATCATCTGTGCATTTTGTTGTTTTTTGATGACATATGTGGAGGGATTCTGTTTCATTCCTGTCATTTTCTACTTTTAGTTGTCATTTTCTTCCTAATTTGCAACCATGATAAATATTTACCACAAGGACTATCACACCAAACGAAGTCCAAATGAGATAAATGTGGTCATCTGTCTAATTATAAAACATTTAAAACTGAGAGGAACCCAACTTTTTCATTTGTTTCCCCCTTAAAAAGTTTATTCTAAAGGCTGCTGTCATCTAATTACTAAACATGTGATCTTTTCAGACTCGTACAAAGTGATACTATGTGAGTCACTAAATGACTTTTTAGGAGCTACACCTTCTTTCTTTTGTTCTTTCTTTACAATTATTAGTAACAAGTTGACTTAGACAAATTGCCTAGAGCTGCTCGTGAAGTGCCTGAGGTCAAAGGTCACGGAGCCCTTTCAGCAGTCTCTCATTGCCCTCTTTTTTCACTTCAAGCACTTCCATTCCTTTACATTGTAAGAAGACAAAACCTGCGAGAGCCAAACGTGTGTGGAGTTTGTGACAGGAGTCTTCCTCAGAGGGAGGGGCAGGAGCGGGACAGGCGGGGGGGGGTGTATTCGGGAGAGTGAGGGTGGGGGGGGGGGGGGGGGGGGCGCTAACACAGATCATGATCATCGTGTTGGCAGGATCTGAAAGATTAGACACATCAATAGTTTATGAATCTCCACTGACTTGTGCTCAATTCCCTCTTCTATAAATTACTAAATAAGGGCATTTACATCACAGCGCCGCGGAAAAACTTTTATTTTTCCTCTCCTACTGTTGCCTTTCATGTGTCTTTTCTTTCTTTTTTTTTTGGCTTCCACTTGGCCACAGTCCATTTGACCCTGTGAACTCCGCCAGACGAGAGGGACCTGTTCAAAATCTGCTTTTTTGTTTTTTTTTTTGATCAGCGCTTCGACTGGAGAAGGAAGCGAGAGGAAGCGATAAAGACGCAAGCACCTAAAAGACTGACATAATTAATAGATGTGGCCCGCCGATACACATGAATTATGCAACTTTTATATTCAAGAAAATTACAAACACAACCCATCGGGAGAGAATGGGAGAATCATTATCCGCACGCTGAAACCTTTGTGAAAATGCAGCGAGTTTTTAATGATTCATCCGTATAAACAAATAACACATGAATAAAGAAGAGTTAAAAAGCCACCCAAGCCACGAGAGTTGAGTGAACTTCCTCCAACTTTCTGCCGGTTGTGAAGAGACGAGCTTACGGAAAAGACAAAAGACAGAAGAGGCTGAACTCAATTTAGGTTTGAGAGAGTCTGCTGAGATCTTACTTCATCAGAAAACAAAGTAGATCAAAGGACAAAATAATAGCACCTGAAAGTTTATCTTGAAACAGTAACAGCCTTAAAGGTCCCATATGACGCTAAACTGAGCTTGTTGGAATGCTTCGATCCACATTGTGAGGTCATTATGTGGTAGTTTAAATCCAAACTTAGCCTCATTTGAACTGATTTGTCCCACAATAACCTAGAATAATGTCCCACGTCATTACAGCAGTGACGCTACCATTGAATCTAAAGGGAAGAAGCTTTCAATGTAGCTTCTGTGGTTTTTCCGTGGCATTAAATTTGTCGGAAATAATTGTACGTCTAATAAACAACTCTAATAAACATTAGCGACCATTTTGTGGCCTGACTTTGCTTTTCGACAAGTTTAGAAGGATAATTTAGGCTCCGGATCTGCCCTTTCTGGACATATTTGATACACTTTGCACATTCTCATTAAAACCTGATGATGCTTGTGTGTGAAATTCATTCTCATGTCATTGTGACAAACATCTGAAAATCATCATAAACATCATCATCAAAAAGCAATAACGTAACTCTGTTTAGCTTTAGTTTGTGCTTTTATTGAACCATAAGTCATTCATTGAAAGACATATGCTAACGTTTTTTCTGCCTATTTAAAGGAACCGTATGTAAGATGCATAACTAGTGGTTTTAAAAAGGTATTACAATCACAAATGAACATGGGTTGCCAGAGTGTGAAATGGCCTATTCATTGAAGATAAGAAGCTGCTGACCAATCAGGAACAAGATTTGCTATGAATCATGGGTAATAGCCAGAAAGTTACTTTCCCAGACACCAGACTCTTTGTCGTAGTTTGTTCCCAAATATTGCTTTTAACACAATGTGGGAGGAGCCTAATGAGAACTGTTTAGAAACAAGTGCATGAGCCTATCACAGACCTTGTGTCAGTGTCCTGCTTCAACATCAGTTCTAACCGAAACATGTTCCTGGCTCATGGCTCAAAATTAACTTCAGGTTCTAGAAAACCAAACTGGCAACTCAACTGAGAGAGTCGTGTGAGGCTCATTCTGCTTTCTGATTGGATAACAAATGTAAACATCAACAAAGGGACATTATGTCCATTGCTTTTTTTATTAAGAATAACTCAGAATTACATTAACTTTCAGTAAAAATAATAGCATATTTGGACTTGTTGATCTTGTATTTTTGGGCACATATAGGTCATGTTTATGAAATCTGACATCATAATCTTACATACGGTTCCTTTAATAAACTAATTAAACATAGAAGATTTTGACTTGTTTTAAGACAATACCATATAATCCTAATTTCTAAACTAACTTCTCCACATCAGCTGAACTTCAGTTTTCATCTAAATCTCGTAAATACAGCTTCTACTTCTCTTCTCTGAGCATCTCTCTCTTTTGCTTAATACATTCTAGTGACGTAATCGAACAGCCTGATGCACTTGATCTCACTCAACGCTTCCTAATCAACCACTTTGCAGGAGGACTTGAGTTTCTCCAGAACCTGAAAACACATGTGCCTTCTCCTTACTTGAGTCCAGCTTCCTGCCACTTCCTCTGAGCGTCACTGCGGCTGAGCTGGTGGGACGTGTCCAGTGTGTTGTTGTTTTGGTGTTCACTTGCAGCCCGAGGACCTGTGGGGCAGAAGTGTGGTGACGTGTGCCTTCATAACCCTCCGGTGACCCAGCGCTGACATATTGTGACAGTGCTGTGCGCTGGCCTGCTGCCACACGACATCACTTACATGCTTTTATCTGTTATTATAAGAGAAAACACATCCACTAAAGGCCACGTACTTGTGAAATTACTTCAAATTTGTCTCGTACATTTTATTTAGATGAAAATGACTTTGCAGTGTCTTGTCTACTGTAATAATAAAGTATTTTGTTCCCTGTAACCCAAAAAAAAAAACACTTATTGTTAGCCTGGCAAGTTTTTGGACAGAAGCTAACAACAATAAGCTTAGGTGCAGTGCCACTGACAACTCCGACATCGTGGAATAATTTAAAGGTTACAGACGTCCTTAGGTAAATATTATACTATACGAATAGAGCTCCTGCATCTGACATCACACTACACCAGCAAATGTTCTACAAAATATAGATTATTTTTGCACACTGGGACTTACAAATTATCAAAAAAAGTCAGGCAATTTCTGCGAGCTGACAGACGCCATATTGACAAAAAAAGTGAAAATTTCTGCAGCTAAAACAACGAGTAATGAGTCAAGACGTGAACTTTCAACCTGATGTGAGTTCTTCCACACTTGAAGCTGATGGGGTGCGGCCTACTTTAGTTTGTGCTTAACCAGTCACGGCAACATAACGTTTGCGTGGGACGAGACAAGAGTCACACGAACACCTCTGCTTTTCTTTCAAAAAGGAGTCTGTATTTCTGCTAAAATAGAATCAAAAGCAGCAGAAACACATACATCCACGTGATTCCGACGCTACTTGCTGTCGTCTTTGCCAATGCATATGAACAGCACAAGTTCACAACTGTTTTGTGCTATGCGTCACAGTCCCAGTTAATTTCTGTGGTGGTTGTTAAGACCAATTCAATCAATCAATTTATTTTTGTATAGCCCAAAATCACAACAACAGTCATCTCTGAGGACTTCCCAAGATGACTAATTTTAGCAAATATGAATAATAGGAAATCAAAATAAAACAATACATATTCAATGAAACAATACACACTCAATGAAACATTTGATCAAGCATGTCAAAGCAGATTATTAGTAGAGCAGATGAATGATTGTTCAGAGCATCCCCTGTCCTTAGACCCTCCTTCTCGGCAAGGAAAAACTCAAAAAACCCTAAGGAGAGGGATTTATTTATTTATACGAAATCCTGATTCTAATCTTAATTTATCCCCAGCTCCAGCCCTTATCTTACCCATTTAGTAACTTGATGTCCAAACTTACCTGTTTCACCTAAAGAAAATGTCCCAAGTGGCTTCATCTAAAACTCGTGTAGTTTTACGTTGTGAAATCTTCATTTTTACGCTTTTTCATAATATCGTGCTAAATGTACCGCTTAACATAAATACGCACAAAAGGCGTGAAATTGTGGTCATAACACGCTGTTTTTGTGTCATGGTAAATGTTTTCTTGTGAGACTGTGTTGCACACACACACACATGATTGGGCTGGTAGCAGGGTTTAGACTCCAAGCCAACTGAGCGAGTAGAAGCCAGAACTTGTATGTGTTGCCAAGCAATTTAAACAGCGTGTCATATGAATGTGATTTCTATTTTTTGTGTGTGTATTTCACGCTGCCTCAGTTTATTTCTATGGTTGATGTAAACACGTGTCATTATTTAAGAAAGCGAACACAAACCTAACCTTAACCAATTCTAAGTCGCAGACCTAAACTTGCCAATTTTGCAACTTTAGACCTAAACGTAACCATTAACTCCACATAAAACCTCCTGTTTGTCCTTTACCAAATCGTGTGTCTATGCCGTCAAAAAAAGGGCGTAATATAAAGACACAAAACCAGACAAGCGTCGTCATGACACGCAATTTGTAATGGCCTGGTATAGACATGCAAGTCAAGAAAACAGGTCAAATAATACAGTATTGCATTCTATTCCTTAATGTTTTTTGTAATTCCACACAAAGTCTGTCATGGTTTTAGAGGCATTATAAGAGCATTCTTGACATTGGGTTGATGTTCTTTTACTTCATTGTCACTCTCAAACAATGGTAATAGAAGTACAATACAAAGACATGATAGTGTTTTGATGTGTGACAAATCCTTAACATACAGCATGTCCTTGGAGCGTTGTTGGGAATCTCCTTGTCTTCCTGTTGCTCCACACAAAACATGAAAGCCTGTCCCATCAGCGAAGCAGGAACGGCGTCCTCGCTCCCGTCCCGGTGGAGAGCAGGGGTTGTGTGCCTCCTAATTGCTGTGTGCCAAAGAGACTCGTGTAACCAATCAAAACGGCCAATCTCAAAAGACCAACCAAAACTCATTTGGTGAAGCAATATGCCCGCTCCTGAGCTTTTCTCCCTCTTGTCTTGTGGAGCAGGGTCTTTCACCGCGGGATAGGGTTCATCCTGGTGCCAGTGGGGTCACGACCTCTCCCTCTGATAGTCCTGCTCTCTCTGGGATGGCTTCCGTTTTGGCCTTGACCTGAGTGTAATGATGTGAAAGTGATGAGATAACCAGGCACGAGGGAAGAAAAGCGGATTGCATTTTCACAAATGATTCTACTACAAAAGCTACTTACACTTTGGAACTTTTTTACTTTTCACATTGACTTACTTCTACTGAGACTGATACACCAGATAGTGCACAATGAAAGTGAGTGACTGTGGTCAGAACCAACTAAATAACCGCTTTAGGACAGACTCAAACTCATTGTGACACAGGGCCACCTTGGCATCTTGTTCTAAAAAGGGAATGTTGTAACTAAATTAACCTTACTAATTTTAGTCTCTGCATCACATTTTTGTACATTTATTGAAATGATAATCTGGATTACTCCGTTAGTTTGAAAAATTACTTACTCTATAAGTTTCAGACAAATAATGTAATTAGGTTAAGGTATAATATTCCTGGCACCAATATATGATTAAACTAAACCTTATAGAGGGATTATTGATCATGCTCCATGCAGAAAGAGACGCTGTTCATCTAGTTGGCTAGCGAAACTTCTTTGATTAAAACAACAAAAAGGGACAAGAGCTCGCTATTTCGGGGAGGTTCTCTGAACAGATCCTTATTTAGATGTGTAACACCACCCACAATTAACCAACTTGGAGAACCCTTTTCATAAAGAATAGAAGTTCAAGTGCAACACACAGATTACTTACTTACGAAGGCTTCTTACTAATGCACCCACATTTGTCCATCTTACAGGAACCGGTACATTAGATACAGTGGTTTAGAAAAGGTTACAATCACAAATGAACTTGCCCGATTGTGAAACGGTCCTCACATTGAAGATTAGAAGCTACTGACCAATCAGGAACAAGATTTGCTATGAATCATATGTAACAACATGCTCATCACTTTCTCAGACACCTGGCTCATTAAATTTTTCAGTATCTGTACTTTCTACAAGTTAAAAACTGGTGACTTACTTTATACAGTAGGTCCATAAACAGATTCATTATGATTAATTGACTTTAAAGCACATGTCACACTCCAACACATTACAAACCAACTTTGTGCGCTGCAAAAATGTATTTCTAGATTGATTAAGTGTCTTAAAACCTGGATTTTAATCTTTATTTTTGGTATGTATTTCTGATTAAGATGGTTTGACTTGATGAACCTAGATTATATGACTTGTTTTAAGATGTCTCTGCCTTGTTTCATTAAATTTGTTCTTATTTCAAACCAAACGATGTGTTAATGATGTAAGACATTTTTACTCATCACAGTGGCAAAGCTCAAATTTCTTGAAAACAGTCAGAAATATTTGTGATATTGTAGCATTTTCAATCTCTCAATTAAGATGAATATTCTGAATTCTTGTCGTTGGTACTTTTTTTTTTTTACTTAAGTAAATCAACACAGGTTTACTTTTGTACTTTTACTCAATTAAAGTCGTTTTAGCAGAAGTTTGACTTTACCAGAGTCATCTTTACTCAAGTATCTGTATTTTTACTTGAGTTGTGAACTTCAGTACTTTTACCATCTCTGTGAGTAAACTACAGGTAAAGTTTCACATCAATAACTTTAAATTAGAGCTTCCTATTGAGCCTCATCACAGTCTGTGAATAAAAACCACGTTCTAACATCAGTGTTTTAAGCCCTTTAAGCAGTTTTCAGCTGCGTGTCTGCCTGATCACCTTTCCGCTGCCATCCGCCTCTCTGACCTGCTTCTGAAGAGTTTAACTGTGTTGCTTTGAGGTTGCATCAGTCACACATGCAACTGTGTTTGTATGGCTTCCTCAGACTGGAGTTAATGCAGCAATCAAAGACATCGCCTCAGAAACAAGCTGCTTTTGTAATCTTATGTCTGCATTAAGAAGCAGACATCAGAAAAGCCGCTCTGGCTCTTTTGCGCGTCCTCCTCTGCACCCGGGTTTTTGTGTTTTTGTTGATAGTGACTTTGAAGTTTAAACTGTATGTGTGACTTTGTACATTACGGTGAACAGGATTACTTGTAACATTTACTCAACTCAACATTTTTTGCCAGTTTTTCTGACTGAATATTTTATTGACTTCTTATTAACCAGATTTTTTTTTATTATTTAAACTTAATTCTGAAGTAAGTGTACTGCAAAAACTATAAATCTAGACTTGCTTAAAATGACTCAGAATCAAAATTTTAATCTTGATTTGAGCTGTTTTAACTAGATAAGATTGAATCGCTTATGTAATGTAGAATATTTGACTGGTTTCAAGACATTTTAACTGGTTATATGGGGTAAGAACAGTTTTCTTAATCCATTGACAAATAATTTAGCTTGAAATAAGAAGCAATGTCTAGAAATCAGTTCGAAATACGTGAAACAAGGAAATGAATCAATAGATCAAAGTTAAATTAACTACTTAAGGTTAAGTATACCTTAACCTTAAGTATAAGTATAAGCAAAGAGACCACGAAAAGTTTTGAACAAGTAGTGTACGCAAACAGAGACACCTGCACCGATCCAAAACAAGTGTAAGCTAGACTACAACTTCTCCTCAGCTCACAGAACATGACGTGGAAACTGAGGATAAGATTCTCCAGCTGCTGCTTCAAGACGATCATTGGAACGACTCCTAAAATGTTAGAATCATGTCTGTGTCCATGGCTCTACAACATTCCCACGTAATAAAAAAGACGGACACAGCCAATGTGCGTTTTTCCGGTAAATATAATTATGTATTAACGTATGTGAGCTCCATGTCCAATCAGAACTCTTCCTAACCCCCAGCTGTTTGAATTCAGAACTATTTAACTTGGAATAATTAATTAGGAATGAAGAAACATCATGTAAACGAGGCCAATGTGGAGTTTTCATGTTTCTCTGTGTCTGTGTAGGTTTCCTCCCAGTGCTCCAATTTCCCCTACCACAAAAAACATGTACAATAGGCTCCTCTCCTCCCTTCCATGACTCCTCCAAAGGGATCCTGATTTTTAGGCATAATTTTATATTTAATAAAAGTCAGTAGATTGTATAAAAACATTGGGTAAAGTTGGTTGAAAACATTTCAAATCTTTTAGGACCTAAAAGGGTTTGAAATCATTTTCAACTTTTACTGTATATTTCAGAAGTTCTTCACAACCTGCAGATTTACCATAAAAAACTTTAATAAATATTTAAAATAAGAGCTAGTAAAGAGCTAACAGTCATATAGGCTAAGTTAGAAAACCTTTTTTAACTTCCATGTAGCCAGCACACAGGTGTCACAGTGAGACGTACAGTGGGACACTTTGGCAGGACGGTTTGCCAGTTTCCCTCTGAGCAGGCCCAAAATGAAACTTAAAGCCAGCACGTTTGTCACTGACCACAGCTGCCTCCTCTCTCACGCTCCTGGAGGTGTGGCTCAGTCCCACAAGCCTCACGCCAAAAACATACTGGAATACTCGAGCGGCTGGGAATCACTTCTTCTCCCAGAATTGGATACGGAACTGGCGGAATTACAGTTCACCTGTGAAAACTTGATATGAATAAGACTCTTACATTTCAGGCAGTGTTTATAGAAGTGATTTAAGACTATCGACTCTCTTTGCTCTTTTGCCGTCTTTGTAGTTGTCAAGAATAAGAAATGTGCAAGAATGGACCATGTGTTCGAACTTTTGTTGTTATCTAACTGACAAAAAGCTGTTTTTTATAGCTTGTCGTCAGTTTATCTAAACTGTTTCCTAACATCTACCGGTAATCTGAACTGTTTCCTGTCTAAACCGGCTCCCAACACTAATTTAAGCGGCAGAGGAGTGGACCTGCAAGTCGTGACTTGGGCTTGAGTCAGACTTGAGTCACTATTTTAATGAATTGAGACTTGACTTGATAAAAGACTTGGGAATAGACTTGGGAATAGACTTGGACTTGAACATAAGTGACTCAAGACTTGACTTGGACTTGAACATCAGTGACTCTAGACTTGACTTGGACTTGAACATCAGTGACTCTAGACTTGACTTGGACTTGAACATCAGTGACTCTAGACTTGACTTGGACTTGAACATCAGTGACTCGAGACTTGACTTGGACTTGAACATCAGTGACTGAAGACTTGACTTAGACTTGAACATCCAGTGACTCGAGACTTGACTTGGACTTGAACTCAGTGACTCAAGACTTGACTTGGACTTGAACATCAGTGACTCAAGACTTGACATGGACTTGAATCATGACTTGAGACTTGACTTGGACTTGAACATCAGTGACTCTAGATTGACTTGGACTTGAACATCAGTGACTGGAACGTGACTTGGACTTGAACATCAGTGACTCGAGACTTGACTTGGACTTGAACATCAGTGACTCTAGACTTGACTTGGACTTGAACATAGTGACTCGAGACTTGACTTAGACTTGAACATCAGTGACTCGAGACTTGACTTGGACTTGAACATCAGTGACTCGAGTCTTGACTTGGACTTGAACATCAGTGACTCTAGACTTGACTTGAACATCAGTGACTCTAGACTTGACTTGAACATCAGTGACTCTAGACTTGACTTGAACATCAGTGACTTGAGACTTGACTTGAACATCAGTGACTCAAGACTTGACTTGGACTTGAACATCAGTGACTCTAGACTTGACTTAGACTTGAACATCAGTGACACAACACTTGGACAGAAAGCAGAAAATGCTAAAACAATGAGCTACATTTGTCATAGTTTTAGGCACTATTAAAATGAGTATATAACGTCTGTTATAAATCCTTTTTCAGNGACTTTTAAAACAAAAATATGGCTCAGTTTTATGTGTAGAGATCAGAGCAAAGTGACCAAGAGGTGATAAAACATTTCCTCTTCATCAAAGGACAAAATAGAGTCAAATGTGTGTTATGTGACAGTGTTTATGGTCAGTGAGGAATCAGCAGCTTTTACAGGGAGAATGGAAAACTACAGGTGATGAAATCTTTACTTTAAAAGTACAGGCACATTTATATTTGGTTATTTGGGTAATATTGGGAGTAACAAAATATAAAAAAGTGTTTTCTTTCAAAGTCCAAGCTGTTTTAGGTCATTTTTATGTAATTATGTGCTGAAAGGTGTTTTCTCAAAAAAACAGTTCTATGGACAGAGAAAACTCTTCTTTCTAGACCCAGGTTCAGTCTGCAAAATATGTCTAGAACTTTTTTCAGTGTGTCCCAGGACAGAGACGGTGTGTGTGCTCAATTTGAGTCCAGTTTGTCCCTGGACCCTCCTCACAGAGGGACATGAGGACCTCCAGAGAGTCAAGAGGAGGCTCTGTGGGAGATACTATGTATAATCCCATTCATTTACATGGACAGTGATGGCCACATAGAATTTGCCTGTACATCTCTGCAAAGTGTGTGTAGAGCATTTTCACAGTGTCCCCAGGACAGGGACAGTGTGTGTGCTCAGTCTGAGTCAGGTTTGTCCCAGGACTCTCCTCACAGTGGGACACCAGCACCTCCTCAGAGTCAGTGTTATCAGGTGCACTTACATAGACATTTACATCTAAATTAGCCTTTTTATGCACATGTGTGTACATGAGAGTGCACGTTTGGACA
Source organism: Mugilogobius chulae (assembly GCA_038363315.1). Taxonomy (NCBI): domain Eukaryota; kingdom Metazoa; phylum Chordata; class Actinopteri; order Gobiiformes; family Gobiidae; genus Mugilogobius; species Mugilogobius chulae. The sequence goes on from CM076397.1 coordinate 28,845,752, forward strand.
TGAGAATGTCTGCACATGTAAAGCTTTAATTGTACTTTTACATTTTTTGCCAAAGGTCATTTTGGCCCTTTAATTTAGCTTTTACCATGTTTCGGGTCAAAATGACCCGGGAAGACAACAAATGCTATATTTTTTCATAGGCGGAGCAATGTTTAACATAATTTTTCAAAATTTGCACTGATTGTACAGAATGACATCAGGGACCATCCATGAAAGTCTCATGTTGATAGGATAAGAGAATTTAGTTTTATTGACAAACAAAAATCGAAAACGGGTCAAAAACGACCCGAAGACAACACAAAGGTTAAAAAGGTATTACAATCACAGATGAACATGGGTTGCCAGAGTGTGAAATGGCCTATTCATTGAAAATAAGAAGCTGCTGACCAATCAGGAACAAGATTTGCTATGAATCATGGGTAATAGCCAGAAAGTTACTTTCCCAGACACCAGACTCTTTGTCGTAGTTTGTTCCCAAATATTGCTTTTTAACACATTGTGGGAGGAGCCTAATGAGAACTGTTTAGAAACAAGTGCATGAGCCTATCACAGACACTTGTGTCAGTGTCCTGCTTCAACATCAGTTCAAACTGAAACATGTTCCTGGCTCATGGCTCAAAATTAACTTCAGGTTCTAGAAAACCAAACTGGCAACCCAACTGAGAGAGTCGTGTGAGCCTCATTCTGCTTTCTGATTGGATAATAAATGTAAACATCAACAAAGGGACATCATGTCCATTGCTTTTTTAATTAAGAATAACTCAGAATTACATTGACTTTCAGTAAAAATAATAGCATATTTGGACTTGTTGATCTTGTATTTTTGGACACATATAGGTCATGTTTATGAAATCTGACATCAAAATCTTACGGTTCCTTTAATAAACTAATTAAACATAGAAGATTTTGACTTGTTTTAAGACAATACCATATAATCCTAATTTCTAAACTAACTTCTCCACATCAGCTGGACTTCAGTTTTCATCTAAATCTCTGAGCATCTCTCTCTTTTGCTTAATACATTCTAGTGACGTAATCGAACAGCCTGATGCACTTGATCTTCACTCAACGCTTCCTAATCAACCACTTTGCAGGAGGACTTGAGTTTCTCCAGAACCTGAAAACACATGTGCCTTCTCCTCACTTGAGTCCAGCTTCCTGCCACTTCCTCTGAGCGTCACTGCGGCTGAGCTGGTGGGACGTGTCCAGTGTGTTGTTGTTTTGGTGTTCACTTGCAGCCCGAGGACCTGTGGGCAGAAGTGTGGTGACGTGTGCCTTCATAACCCTCCGTGACCAGCGCTGACATATTGTGACAGTGCTGTGCGCTGGCCTGCTGCCACACGACATCACGTTACATGCTTTTATCTGTTATTATAAGAGAAAACACATCCACTAAAGGCCTCGTACTTGTGAAATTACTTCAAATTTGTCTCGTACATTTTATTTAGATGAAAATGACTTTGCAGTGTCTTGTCTACTGTAATAATAAAGTATTTTGTTCCCTGTAACCCAAAAAAAAAAACACTTATTGTTAGCCTGGCAAGTTTTTGGGACAGAAGCTAACAACAATAAGCTTAGGTGCAGTGCCACTGACAACTCCGACATCGTGGAATAATTTAAAGGTTACAGACGTCCTTAGGTAAATATTATCCCGTACGAATAGAGCTCCTGCAGCTGATGTCACACTATACCAGCAAATGTTCTACAAAATATGGATTATTTTGCACACTGGGACTTACAAATTATCAAAAAAGTCAGGCAATTTCTGCGAGCTGACAGACGCCATATTGACAAAAAAAGTGGACATTCTGCAGCTAAAACAACGAGTAATGAGTCAAGACCTGAACTTTCAACCTGATGTGAGTTCTTCCACACTTTGAGCTGATGGGGTGCAGCCTACTTTAGTTTGTGCTTAACCAATCACAGCAACATATAGTAACGTTCACGTGGGACAGGACAAGAGTCACACGAACACCTCTGCTTTTCTTTCAAAAAGGAGTCTGTATTTCTGCTAAAATAGAATCAAAAGCAGCAGAAACACATACATCCACGTGATTCCGACGCTACTTGCTGTCGTCTTTGCCAATGCATATGAACAGCACAAGTTCACAACTGTTTTGTGTAATTATGCTATGCGTCACAGTCCCAGTTAATTTCTGTGGTGGTTGTTAAGACCAATTCAATCAATCAATTTATTTTTGTATAGCCCAAAATCACAACAACAGTCGTCTCTGAGGACTTCCCAAGATTACTAATTTTAGCAAATATGAATAATAGGAAATCAAAATAAAACAATACATATTCAATGAAACAATACACATTCAATGAAACATTTGATCAAGCATGTCAAAGCAGATTATTAGTAGAGCAGATGAATGATTGTTCAGAGCATCCCCTGTCCTTAGACCCTCCTTCTCGGCAAGGAAAAACTCAAAAAAACCCTAAGGGAAAGCAACGTGTTCTTTATTAATACGAAATCCTGATTCTAATCTTAATTTACCCCAGCTCCAGCCCTTATCTTACCCATTTTAGCAACTTGATGTCCAAACTTACCTGTTTCACCTAAAGAAAATGTCCCCAAGTGGCCTCATCCAAAACTCATGTAGTTTTCCGTTGTGAAATCTTCATTTTTACGCTTTTTCGTAATATCGTGCTAAATGTACGGCTTAACATAAGTACGCACAAAAGGCGTGAAATTGTGGTCATAACACGCTGTTTTTGTGTCATGGTAAATGTTTTCTTGTGAGACTGTGTCTCACACACACAACGTGATTGGGCTGGTAGCAGGGTTTAGACTCCAAGCCAACTGAGCGAGTAGAAGCCAGAACTTGCATGTGTTGCCAAGCAATTTAAACAGTGTGTCATATGAATGTGATTTCTATTTTTTGTGTGTGTATTTCACGCTGCCTCAGTTCATTTCTATGGTTGATGTAAACACGTGTCATTATTCAAGAAAGCGAACACAAACCTAACCTTAACCAATTTCAAGGCATGGACCTAAACTTGCCCATTTTTGCAACTTTAGACCTAAACGTAACCATTAACTCCACATAAAACCTCCTGTTTGTCCTTTACATATCGTGTGTCTATGCCGTCAAAAAAAAGGGTGTAATATAAAGACACAAAACCAGACAAGCGTCGTCATGACACGCAATTTGTAATGGCCTGGTATAGACATGCAAGTCAAGAAAACAGGTCAAATAATACAGTATTGCAGTCTATTCCTTAATGTTTTTTGTAATTCCACACAAAGTCTGTCATGGTTTTAGAGGCATTATAAGAGCATTCTTGACATTGGGCTGATGTTCTTTTACTTCATTGTCACTCTCAAACAATGGTAATAGAAGTACAATACAAAGACATGATACTGTTTTGATGTATGACAAATCCTTAACATACAGCATGTCCTTGGAGCGTTGTTGGAATCTCCTTGTCTTCCTGTTGCTCCACACAAAAACATGAAAGCCTGTCCCATCAGTGAAGCAGGAATGGCGTCCTCGCTCCCGTCCCGGTGGAGAGCAGGGGTTGTGTGCCTCCTAATTGCTGTGTGCCAAAGAGACCCGTGTAACCAATCAAAACGGCCAATCTCTAAAGACCAACCAAAACTCATTTGGTGAAGCAATATGCCCGCTCCTGAGCTTTTCTCCCTCTTGTCTTGTGGAGCAGGGTCTTTCACCGCGGGATAGGGTTCATCCTGGTGCCAGTGGGGTCACGACCTCTCCCTCTGATAGTCCTGCTCTCTCTGGGATGGCTTCCGTTTTGGCCTTGACCTGAGTGTAATGATGTGAAAGTGATGAGATAACCAGGCACGAGGGAAGAAAAGCCCTTTATCTGCGGATTGCATTTTCACAAATGATTCTAAAGCTACTTACACTTTGGAACTTTTTTACTTTTCACATTGACTTACTTCTACTGAGACTGATACACCAGATAGTGCACAATGAAAGTGAGTGACTGTGGTCTGAACCAACTAAATAACTGCTTTAAGACAGAGGTGACAAACTCATTGTGACACAGGGCCACCTTGGCATCTTCGTTGTCCTCAAAGGGCCTGTTGTAACTAAAATTAACCTTACTAATCTTTGACAAAATAGTCTCTGTGTTACATTTTTGTACATTTATTGAAACGATAATCTGCAATACATCTGCAATACATAAAAATGACTTAAGTTTCAGACAAATATTGTCATTAGGTCAAGGCACCATAATACTCCTAGCACTAATATATGAATAAACTAAACCTTACAGAGGGATTATTGGTCGATGCCACTTTCCACTTTACTGTGCATGCTCCATGCAGAAAGAGATGCCATTCATCTAGTTGCTGTGCTTTGATTCTAGATCTAGCTGTTTCGATCAGGTCTGAACCGGTCTGACAGACGTCTGGTTCCTGAAGCTTGAGACTGTTTTTTCACTCACCTGAATGTAACGTGTAAGGTTGTAGAGTTGATTTCATTCACAAATGTTGAATTAGCAGCATAACGTTTATTTCTTACAGTGATAAACTCTTGTAGTTAGCTGACAACAGTGCTGGCTTGAGTTGTTGCCACAGCTTTGTCCGTCAGCAGCAGCTCTTTCTGCAAATTGGGTGCGCGTGCATCTCCTGTGTTGATACACATAAACAAATAATCCTTTATAAAACCTTGAAGGACTCATAAAATGATGTGTGGGTTCACATCTGGCCCTGGCCTTATGCTTGACACACAAGTGCTATAGGAGGTTCTCTGAACAGATTCTTTTTTAGATATGAATCAGCACACACAATTAAACAACTTGCAAAAGCCTCTCATAAAGAATAGAACTTCCAGTGCGACACACAGATTAAGAGAATACAAACAAAGAAGTAGGTATACAAATAAAACTTACTTACTACTGCACCCACATTTTTCCATCTTAAAAGAACTGTACGTTAGATACAGTGGTTTAAAAAGATTTTACAATCACAGATGAACTTGCCAGATTGTGAAACGGCCCTCACATTGAAGATTAGAAGCTACTGACCAATCAGGAGCAAGCCATGAATCATGGGTAATAACTTTCTCAGACACCTGACACTTTGTCATGGTTCAATACCAATAGTTAAATACTTGAGTAGTAAATATCTGATCACTTTTTACTTCTAGCCTTTTTCAAGAAGTATCTGTACTTTCTACAATTTAAAAACAAGTGAGTCACTTTATAGGTCCATTAACAGATTCATTATAATGATTTCACTGTAAAGCTCTTGTCACTCTCCACAACATTATACACCAACTTTGTGTGCTGCAAAAAAAATATTTCTAGATTTACCTGGATTTGAATCTTTATTTTTGGTATGTATTTCTGATTAAGATGGTTTGACTTGATGAACCTAGATTATACGACTTGTTTTAAGATGTCTCTGCCTTGTTTCATTAAATTTGTTCTTATTTCAAACCAAACGATGTGTTAATGATGTAAGACATTTTTACTCATCACAGTGGCAAAGCTCAAATTTCTTGAAAACAGTCACATTTTGAAACAAGTGATATTTTAGCATTTTCAATCTCTCAAATTAAGATGAATATTCTTTTTTTACTTAAGTAAATCAACACAGGTTTACTTTTGTCCTTTTACTCAATTAAAGCCGTTTCAGCAGAAGTTTGACTTTTACCAGAGTCATCTTTACTCAAGTATCTGTATTTTTACTTGAGTTGTGAACTTCAGTACTTTTACCATCTCTGTGAGTAAACTACAGGTAGAGTTTCACATCAATAGCTTTAAATTTGAGCTTCCTATTGAGCCTCGTCACAGCCTGTGAATAAAAACCACGTTCTAACATCAGTGTTTTAAGCCCTTTAAGGAGTTTTCAGCTGCGTGTCTGCCTGATCACCTTTCCGCTGCCATCCGCCTCTCTGACCTGCTTCTGAAGAGTTTAACTGTGTTGCTTTGAGGTTGCATCAGTCACACATGCAACTGTGTTTGTATGGCTTCCTCAGACTGGAGTTAATGCAGCAATCAAAGACATCGCCTCAGAAACAAGCTGCTTTTGTAATCTTATGTCTGCATTAAGAAGCAGACATCAGAAAAGCCGCTCTGGCTCTTTGCGCGTCCTGGTTTTTGTTGATAGTGACTAAGAGACTCTCTGCTGTTTTGAAGTTTAAACTGTATGTGTGACTTTGTACATTACACACTGAACATGATTACTTGTAACATTTACTCAACTCAACATTTTTTGCCAGTTGAATGAATGAACACTTAATTAAAGAAAATGATTATTCGGATTGAAACTTCATTCTGAAGTAATTGCACTGCAAAAACTATAAATCTAGACTTGCTTAAAATGACATTTTTAACTGGTTATATGAAGTAAGAACAGACAGTTTTCTTAGCCCTTTGGCAAATACAGTAATTTGGTTCGAAATAAGAAGCAATTTCTTGAAATCAATTCGAAACACTTGAAACAAGGAAAATATTCAATAGATTGAGTCCAAATGCTTGAAATCAGGGTTCAAATCCTAGATTTAAGCATTTTTAAGTAATTTACTCTACTCCTTTATCATGTAGTTCTAACTGTTTATTCCGCTCAACAATAATTCCACTTGTACTGCGCATGCTGGGTGCGTTGCCTTTCTGACCTGGGCAAAACTTTTGATATATATATATATATATATATATAATATATATATATATATATATATATATATATATATATACTGTATATATATATATATATATATATATATATATACTGTATATATATATATATATATATATATTATATATATATATATATACAGTATATATATATATATATATATATATATATATATATACAGTATATATATACAGTATATATATATATATATATATAATATATATATATATATATATATATATATATATATATATATATATATATATATATATATATATATATATATATATATTATATAATATATATATATATATATATTATATAGATATAGATAGATATATAAGTGCGATACAGGAGCTACAAGTAATGAAAAGAGTGGATGGCAGAAAATATGAAACACTAACCTTTTTAAAGAGACCATGAAAGTTTTGAACAGAGACACTGCGCCGATCCAAAACAAGTGTAAACTGGACTTCGACTTCTCCTCAGCTCACAGAACATGACGTGGAGACTGAGGATATGATTCTCCAGCTGCTGCTTCAAGACAATCATCGAAACCTATCCAAAAATGTTAGTATCATGTTTGTGTCCATGGCTTTACAACAGTACCAGGTGATAAAAAAGCCAGAATCCAGCTGATGTGTTTTTTTCCGGCAAACATCATGTATGTGCGCTCCCTGTCCAATCAGAGCTCTTCCTAACCTCCAGCAGTTTGAATCCTGAATGATTTCATTTGGAAATATTCATTGGGAATTAAGAAACATCATGTAAACGTGGCCAACGTGAAGTTTTTATGTTTTCCCTGTGTCTGTGTAGCTTTCCTCGCAGTGCTCCGGTTTCCCGTACCACAAAAAATATGTACATTAGGCTCCTCCCCATCTTTCCCATGACTCCTGCGAAAAAGAGATCCTGATTTTGATGCGTAACTTTATGAATGATAAAAGTCAGTAGATAGTAGCATCAGGTAAAGTAGGTTGGAAACATTTCAAATCTTTTAGGGCTTACAACTTAGGGTTTAAAATAGTTTTCAACTTTTACTATTTTAGAATTTCTTCACAAACTGCAGATTTACTGTAAAAAAATATATAATAAATATTTATCATAAGAGCTAGTAAACAGTCATATAGGCTAAGTTAGAAAACATTTTTTAACTTCCATGTAGCCAGCACACAGGTGTCACAGTGAGAGGTACAGTGGGACACTTTGGCAGGACGGTTTGCCAGTTTCCCTCTGAGCAGGCCCAAAATGAAACTTAAAGCCAGCACGTGTTTGTCACTGACCACAGCTGCTCCTCTCTCACGCTCCTGGAGGTGTGGCTCAGTCCCACAAGGCCTCACGCCAAAAACATACTGGAATACTCGAGCGGCTGGGAATCACTTCTTCTCCCAGAACTGGATACGGAACTGGCGGAATTACAGTTCACCTGTGAAAACTTGATATGAATAAGACTCTTACATTTCAGGCAGTGTTTATAGAAGTGATTTAAGACTATCGACTCTCTTTGCTCTTTTGCCGTCTTTGTAGTTGTCAAGAATAAGAAATGTGCAAGAATGGACCGTGTGTTCGAACTTTTGTTGTTATCTAACTGACAAAAAGCTGTTTTTTATAGCTTGTCGTCAGTTTATCTAAACTGTTTCCTAACTTCTACGGGTAATCTGAACTGTTTCCTGTCTAAACCGGCTCCCAACACTAATTTAAGCGGCAGAGGAGTGGACCTGCAAGTCGTGACTTGGACTTGAGTCAGACTTGAGTCACTATTTTAATGAATTGAGACTTGACTTGATAAAAGACTTGGGAATAGACTTGGACTTGAACATAAGTGACTGTAGACTTGACTTACACTTGAACATCAGTGACTCTAGACTTGACTTGGACTTGAACATCAGTGACTCAAGACTTGACTTGGACTTGAACATAAGTGACTCTAGACTTGACTTAGACCTGAACATCAGTGACTCTAGACTTGACTTGGACTTGAACATCAGTGACTCGAGACTTGACTTGGACTTGAACATCAGTGACTCGAGACTTGACTTGGACTTGAACATCAGTGACTCTAGACTTGAGTTGGACTTGAACATAAGTGACTCTAGACTTGACTTGGACTTGAACATCAGTGACTCGAGACTTGACTTGGACTTGAACATCAGTGACTCGAGACTTGACTTGGACTTGAACATCAGTGACTCTAGACTTGAGTTGGACTGAACATAAGTGACTCTAGACTTGACTACACTTGAACATCAGTGACTCTAGACTTGACTTGGACTTGAATCAGTGACTCAAGACTTGACTTGGACTTGAACATAAGTGACTCTAGACTTGACTTAGACCTGAACATCAGTGACTCTAGACTTGACTTGGACTTGACATCAGTGACTCGAGACTTGACTTGGACTAGAACATCAGTGACTCGAGACTTGACTTGGACTTGAACATCAGTGACTCGAGACTTGACTTGGACTTGAACATCAGTGACTCGAGACTTGACTTACACTTGAACATCAGTGACTCTAGACTTGACTTGGACTTGAACATCAGTGACTCGAGACTTGACTTAGACTTGAACATCAGTGACTCGAGACTTGACTTGGACTTGATCATCAGTGACTCGAGACTTGACTTAGACTTGAACATCAGTGACTCGAGACTTGACTTGGACTTGAACATCAGTGACTTGAGACTTGACTTGAACATCAGTGACTCAAGACTTGACTTGGACTTGAACATCAGTGACTCAAGACTTGACTTGGACTTGAACATCAGTGACTCTAGACTTGACTTGGACTTGAACATCAGTGACTCTAGACTTGACTTAGACTTGAACATCAGTGACACAACACTTGGACAGAAAGCAGAAAATGCTAAAACAATGAGCTACATTTGTCATAGTTTTAGGCACTATTAAAATGAGTATATAACGTCTGTTATAAATCCTTTTTCAGCATTCACATACATAGATCCAAACACTATCTCATAATTTAGCATTGGGACTCTCTTTTGTTAATCCTTGTCTGAAAATTGGGACACTTGATTTGACAGCGATAGGGCGATAAAAAAGAGAAACGTCTTTTAAAGGATCAGTTAAAATTGCCAATCTATTTTAATCTATTGTCACCTTGGGAGAGCACTGTTCCGCTTTGTGTGGACTAATTGGATTTTAATATGTATATTGAAAAAAGCCTAATGAGATATTCACCACACAGGGAGGTGCGTCTTGATCGGATTTTTTATAATTTTTTTTACACAGGTGACAGTCCTTCGCCCTCCATAGACATGCTCTCTTTTTAAGTCCTCCTCAAATCACTACTATCAGACCTACTTTTTCATTTTGTTTTTTAAATTAAGAAACCTGCCAAACTTTTTAAAACGTGAAAAGGTGAATAGTTGATGTTCAGTGCAAGTTCAGTTCTTTTTCTTACATTAACGTGCCAAAAGTGTGTATTTTTGGCTTTAATAAGTTCAAATTTAGCACAGTTAAGTAATTTACAGTGGAGTGTGGGGTTGTGCAGAGGTAAAGAAGTGAAATGATTAAAATACAGGACAAGTGTAAAAGCCACTAAGATTAGTCAAAGTTTTTCAGCATTTGCATGGACACAGAAAAAGGCAAAAGTGTTTTTTGATTAACTTTGCTCAACTTTGCTACAATCTGGTGCCAACAATTTACATTTGACTCTAACTGAACATAAGTCAACGCTGGTGAGGAAACCCTCTTGTGAAGTCGTAGTTTTGAAATGCAGTGCTACAATCACAGCAAAAAAAGAAATTTGTGTGGGCAAAATTGGAGGTGAAGGCCTCTTGTACACTGACTGTGAGACGAGTTTGTTTTGGGACACGTGCGAGTTTCTTGCAAGTGCTTTGTACACCAGCTTCAGTCCACTGTGGTCGGATTTGCCCAAAGCTGCACAGATTCAACGTTGGTTCGCACTGCTCCAAGGTCTTGTACTAAGGCGCATTGGTTTACAAGCACTTTCTAACTCTTGCAGGAGTTGCGTGAGTCCTGCCTCGCACAGATTTCACACTCAGTGTATGTCAGGGGTAACTTTGCACTCGTGCAGTTAAGACCTTCACTAGTGCTAAGTTGTCTTGTAGGTAATGGAGACCAAGACCTAACAAGATAATACCACTGAGGGTCAAGACCTAACTTTTATATAGGTAGAGACGGAGACAAAATCAAGACCGCTGTTTGAGACCAAATCTAGGTGACCTTTTTTTAACAATTGTCAGTGTCTACACAATCTTATTGTGTATGGCACATTACAAACTGTGCCTGGGACAGATCACTGAGATCCTGGTGTAAGTTTACGGTCCTGGTGCAAGAGTGGTGGCAATGAAATGTGGTCTCGGTGTCCAAGACAAGTCCAAATGTACTCAAGTCCAAGACGAGACTAAGACTTTAAAAAACGGTCTCACATCGGCCCAAATCTCGAGTACTACCACACTCCTTTGCTGTCTTCACATCTTGTGAACCCCATCTCGTGTCTTTATGGGATTTGTATCTTGTATTACCCTTAGAAGATTCATATCCTGCTCACCTTCTGCACATCGATCGTTTTCCTTGCCGAGGTCTAAGCACCAAATCTGTTGATGTCACACACTATCTATCTATAGAGGGATTTTTTGTTTATCAACAATGGCGATGAGCACGCACTCCGCCTGAAGAAGAGCCTTCGCTCATAGACACAAACACTGGAAACAAGTCCAAAAAGCTCCTTTGTCAGCAACTATAGAGGGTATCACTTTGCGAAAACAAAAGTTATGCTGCTAAATCAACATTTGTGAATGAAATTGACCTTATATGACACTATACCTTCGGGTGAGGGAAAAACTGTGAGAAAATCACTGTCTGAAGCTTCAAGAGTCAGGCGTCTGTCAGACCGGTTCAGACCTGACGGAAACAGCTGCTCTCTTCCCGTTTCCAGGTTTTATTAAAAAAGTTTCCCCATGTAAACAGACGACAACGGGTCTTTCTGCATAACACATGCACAGTAGGGCGGATTAATCATTGCATCAGCTTCTTTATGTTGAAATCTGTTTTTATCAACTCAAATATTTGCATTTTATCTACATATGCATACAGTTACATTACATTTACTTCTTTATATGATCTGATATTGCACAAACAGACAATTTTCACTGCATTTTCCCATTGCTATAGCCCCTTTAATATTTAAGTAAGCCCTTCATAAGCAGTAATATTGTTTTAGTGCAGTGAATGGAGTGGAGTACATGTCCACAGCCTCTTGTCCCTGAACAAGCCCAAATGGCTGTTTAAATGAGATTAGTCTTGACAAGTGAACTTGAGCTGGTAATAAAACAGCCTTTTTATCTGTAAAGTAAACAGTGAGCCGCCCACCCAATGCAAACCTCCGCCCGCATTAGCATAAGAATACCTCAGCTGAGTCCACTTAGAAAGCTTAACCTAACAGAGCAGAACACACACACACTGGGCCCACCGTAATGAGTGCTTTCACTGTTTGGGACCGTCCCGTTTGGGCTGGCTATCCGTGTGGGGCGGCGGTCGCAGAGACGATGAGCAACAGGAATGTCACAATCAGACAATATTGTTCAGTAGCGTCTGTCCAGCTCTCCCATGACGCCTTCACATGCAAATGAAGGTTACCACTTTAGATTTACAACTATTAAATATGATCTTTTTGATTTGTTTTTACTGTATTGTTACTAAAACGCACAGTAGATCTGACACAACAAATCTAATAATGTAATCTCATCTTGCTAACAGATTTTTTTAAAGTCACACTGTGTCGCATTCCAGGGGTTAAAAGTCTTCTACTTAGGATGAAAAGGTGAACATTTTGGAATTTTCTAAGTAGATATTTTAAGCCTCGGTGTGAACAATTAGCTAAGAGAACAGATTACACCATTCTCTAAGAGTCCAGTTTACAAAACTAGCAGAACAGAAACATCCAAATGATCAGGGGTCTCATTTGTAAAACTGTGTACGTACGAACAAAGCACAAACTTACACAAACTTGAAAAATGTCTCTTTTCTCTCAGCACAAATGTCTTTCCGTCTCATTGCTGAAACCTCAGAGACACAAAGTTGAGAAATTTGGGATTAGACTGCGTATTTATTTGTCAAGTTGTCTTTTCATAAATCACAAAATAACGTGGAAAATGTACGTACATTTTTGTACGTACGCACACTTTATAAATGAGACCCCTGATCACCTTTTCATCACTTTTACCAGAAATGGAAAAGTACTTTTTAAGTAAAAGTACAGTTTATTATCTGCAAAATGGGTCTGGTGAAAGTAAAAGTCCTGCTGAAGCAACTTGAGTAAAAGTATAAAAGTACAATATTGTAAAAAAGTAAAACTAATTAATTTACAAAACTAGTGTTACAGCCTAGTTCAGAATGGACTTGTGAATGGAATGTGGATTGTTGTATATTAGAACAACTTGGGTGGATATAATATGTAACTATTGGTCTGCACTTACAGTTATATTTTAATATGAGGTTGGACTTAAAAATTAACTAGTTTGTTATACATTTTGGGATAGAAAGAACACATATTCTTGAAAATGTAAGAAGTAAAGTAAAAAGCCACCAGATTTTTTTTTTTATTTTCAAGTAAAGTACAGATACTAAAAAAACAGAAAACAAAAAAACTTAAGTACTGTATACTCATCTCTGCTTTTTCATCAGTTCACGTGCTTTTCTTTGTCTATTGCATCATTATTATTCATTACAATGAGTTTAGAAAAGAATTACCCTAAGCAACAACATGCTAAAAGTGCACATCTGGTTTTGAACACATAAGACTATGCAACAAACACATTTTCTACTAAACAGAAGGATTATCAGAGCTATGTTTCTGTACTAAATCCACAGTCACTCGAGAGAACGTCATGATCTAATGCCACTGCCACCAGGCCCACTTGATTTCTGCCTAAATACTTTCCAAAAGACACATCCTCTTTCTCTTCTCCGCACTGGCCCTTACACCCCTGAGAAAAGCCTCTGTTGTCATTAACTCCCACAGGGCCGAGACCCCAACAAGTCCCCCATCCCGAACAACCAAATGTGACATGCCCCGAACCAGAGGGAGGCTTGACCCGTCCACAAGAGCCTGCTGAGACACCCCTCCCTCCTCCGCCTCACAGTCACACTGCAAAAAGCAACATGTAGGCAAGTCCAGAATGATTAGAAATAGAAAGAGATCCTTTTACTTCCTGTTCAAAACTGCAGAACTGTTAAGCCCCGCCTCTTTATTGCATCAGCTGCAGGACAATACAAGATACTCAAACATGCATGAATCATTCTTAATAAAGTTTGAGTAAACTAATGATGAGAGAAGGCAGTTATAACAAGCTTAAAAACTTGTAAAAATAGATTTACACTTAGTCTCTTTTAAAAACAACTCATTTCTTGTATTACTGTATACTGTATATGATTTTTTATATACATCATTTTACCTATTTTATTAGTTAACAACCAGTGCTTAATTGTAACTCAAACGTTGCCGGAACAAAATGTGGGTTTTGGACTGGGCCAGACAAGGTCGAACCTTTACCGGAGCGCACACAATAAGTGAACATAAGGCTAGAAATGCTAAAATACAACCCAACTGTCCATCCTACTCGATGTTAAACGATATAAAGTAATTATGTCTGTGTTGCACGTTTTTTTTACACGTCACACAGAGATTTTCATCATTCTGACAGAAATCTGCGCACCTAAATCCGATCTACAGCAACAAGTAGCCCTCCCACACACGCTCGTCCTGCAGCTCAGCGCACTGCCTTCGCATCATATCTGACTCTCCACAAGTCACAACAATAACGCAGGACAAACAGCTTTTACACAGGAGACACGGGTCACAAACAGCCTTTACACAGCAGACACGGGTCTCATACATCAAACATGACGCTAAAATACACATTAAAGTAACACAGTAAAGTTAGTTGCACTTACGAGAAACTGCGACCGCTGTATCCACGCTGGTTCTCACCTCTTTATCGCTCCGTACACTCCAAACACACGTGACACTCCCGCTGCTTTTAATCCATCAAAACGACTCGCAAATAACAACAAATATTCACAAAATCCACTTAGACGCATATTTCCTGTTTTAGAAGGAGATACAAGAGCGCGGCTCGCCTGGAACCAATGAAAAGTCTTAAACCGCCTGCGCTGCTTCTGATTGGTCAAATTTCCTGTCAGTTCCGCTTTTAACCAATTACAGTCTGACTCCGTTTCCCCCACAAATAAGCCTGTCAATGAGATGAGAGCATGGATGTATTATATTATCTGGATTGGGCTCCGCCCCCTCTTTCCCGATGCGAGTGGCGATCAGGCCGCTCCGCAGTACTGCAGCGGTTGGGCCCAAGAAAAATTTCCCCATTGACCGTCAACGCATTTTTCGGCACTTCAAACTGTCCGTGCTCCGCGGACACGGCTCCTACAGCTTTAACTAAGGTCTCATTTTGAAGGTATTTCTCTCTAGTTTCACTACATAAATTTTCCAATTTTTTCGATGCCCCAAACGCTTAAACGAGGTTTAGCCTAGCTTACCGCTCTGCCCGCGCTCTCTCCGCTCCCCCCGCTCCTCCGCCGCTCCTCCGCCGCTCTCCCCCCGCTCAGACCTCCATCGCTCTGATTGGTCAGAACTGATCACACTGTCACTTTTCTGACGTCACGGTAGTAGGAGGCGCTAGCCCGCAATCAGGAAATAACGTGGAAGAAAAAATCTTTTTCGGCATCAATGCGCCACTGAGCAGAAGCCATTGAAAACAACGGGCCGCCATCTTGGACTCATCTTCCAGTTATAATTATACTTCCATGGATGAGAGACAGGAGAGGAGCAGAGCGCGTCTCGTAGAAGAAAGACAAAAAGAAAGCGTTACCGGAGCAGACAAAACTGATGCCGGAATGCCCACGAGAGTTCCCGGATCTTATTCCGGCTTGTTCCGGCTCAAATTAAGCCCTGTTAACAACTATTTAGAAATGTACTTCCTGATTACAACAAACCCAATTAGAAGTTGCCTAAAAAACATGTTGTACTTTCGGCCAATAATTTTTTTTTTTTTTGACAAATAAAAATCTATCAGAACACACTTTGATCCACACAAAGCCTAAAATTAAATTAGACCATGAGTTTGTAATCAACTGAACTATGATTTTTTTTTACTGCTTATAGTCACAATGAAAATATTTGTGACAGGTATTTTTGTCTAGTAATTCATTGTTTAATTTGAACATGTCGCATTGGGTGTTTTGCATGGTTAAAAAAAGATGTCAATGGAACAATCATAAAAATATATTGTTTGCAAAAAAAAGAGAAGAACAAGCATTTTCTCATTTAAAAAATAACAAAAATAGCCATACTGTACTCGAAAAATCACATGAATAGAAAAGAATAGAAAACATTCTTGTCCTCTGACGCGGAAATGTACCTTTGGTTTCATCAAGATGAATAAAAGACATACCTGTATCATGATATATACAGTACATAATATATATAGTACATACATTATATTTGTGAGACAACAAAGCAAAGAGCTCAAATCAAAATCAAATTTGTGTTCTCTAGTAACACTGACTTATTTAAAATGTTGTTTTTCTATTAAAATTACAACAACCGGAGTCAAAAAACATATTTTTCAGTGTATGCGTGTTTGGGAATCTATAAAAAACAGTTCACCATTATTCAATTACAAAATTGGTTGACGATTAATTCCATAATCGATTAGTTACAATTAATGAACTTGTTGCAGTTCTACATCACAAACCTTAATTTGTGTAAAACTCATTTATATTTCAACCATTAAGACTCCAATTGAAGTTAAAGTAATAATAATTAAAAACTTTGCAAGACTTTCAATTAGGAAAACACATCTTGTGCTTGAGGCTTCTGCTCAAGTCTTTATATTATTTTTTTATAATATTTCATCTTGAGACACATTTTGCAGTGCATCTTCCCGGCTCACTCACACTCACACACACAGCCCTCTCACTTCCTCCCCCCCGAGCCGCCGCAGGAGCACTGTCCCGTCCCGGACTGACCAGAGCCGCAGCACGGAGTAGAGAGCAGGCCGTTGGTTCCCAGGACTGCCGCGCACTTGTCATGTAAATGAAGAAGTCACAACCAATTAGAGTAATTGCAGCGCATCGCCCTGTCTTGTGAGGCGGGAGGGGGGTGGGAGATTTGGGAGCCTGTGGAGGAGGAGACAGCCCGCAGAGGGAGGGGAGGCCTACACACATTCAAACGCATGAACCGAAGAGTTGCCATGTCTGTGTCTTTACAGCAACTTCAAGCTCCAGCATTTTTTGTTGTTGTTTACAAGTGACATGTTTTTTTTTTAAGCCTGTTTTACAAGAAAATATTTGGAGCATTTTAAATCTGATATTAAGGCCCTTTTACCCCTTTTAAAACAAAATATATTGCAAGTTCACAGTGTCCATCGAGGCCCAGAATCCAGGGAAGCACATTGTAGTTTAGTTAGTTTAATTTAGTTAGTTTTTTGTTGTTAGCTTTTCTTACTCAAGTGTCTGAACATTGCAAAAAGCGTTTTCAAACTTTTTGTGGCCAACAATGTAAGAATTCAGATTTAGGGCTGGGCGAAATGGAAAAATGTTTTATCTCGATATATTTTATTCATATCTTGATACATGATATACATATTTATCTCTTTAAATTACATGTTAAGTGAAGTCTTTCTAAGTCTATGTAGAAATGTGAATTTACTTTGAATAAATTTAACTTTGGTGATGCCTTTCGCTGAGTAAAACTAAATAAAATGAAGTTCCATGCATAAAACCCATTTACAATTTAACTATTACAATTAATAGATCAATTAAGTGATCTTATCATTCTTTTTGTCACTTTTCTCTGTAACTGTATGAGGCCTTTTTACCCAGGATTACATCTCCATATTTATGATATGGCCAGATTCATATTTTAAATTTACTCTTTACAAATGTGAGCTAAAGCAAAAAACAAAAACAACAACTGATGGATAAAGAAAGACAAAAGTGGAACATCACTGTCTTATTTAAAACCATCGTTAGTACAGTAGAACACTAACTTCTCTCTCTTTTTTGAGCTGAGATTGTGGCTGCTTGTTTTTGGGACTTTTTCAAAGATTTCTTGGCTACTTTCTGAACACCTGGCAACCCTTATGAACTTCTAATGGTCAAGTTAAAATGTGCAGTTGCAGCAAATCTAGCGGCAAAATGTTTAAGGATT
Source organism: Mugilogobius chulae (assembly GCA_038363315.1). NCBI lineage: Eukaryota > Metazoa > Chordata > Actinopteri > Gobiiformes > Gobiidae > Mugilogobius > Mugilogobius chulae. The sequence continues at coordinate 28,863,581 of CM076397.1, forward strand.
TTAAATCATTGACTCAGGACAACATAAAAAAGCTTTATCTAAAACTAATATGTGTATTTCTATCACTTTTTGAGTTGAAATGCTTCAGTGGAGTAGATTTGATTGTTAAACCTGCAGTCTGTGTCTGTGTGTGCGTGTGCGTGTGCGCGTATGTGAGTGCAGGAGACAGATGATGGGACGCTCACAGCAGGGGGCAGGGGCTAATGGACCCCCTCTGGCCTCCACACAGGAGAAAGACCAGAGGAAACCACAGCGCCTAACCAGTTTACAACAGCAGTTACTATTACAGACAACAGTGAAAGATTAAAGCTACTAAACTCAATGTTTGCTTTCATAAAAATATGAAAATGATTTATTTTAAACTTCCTATCAGTCACATGTTTTGTTTACTTTCCTAATGCATCCTGAGCCTCCGAATTGTTCATCATGATGTGTTTTAAGCTTTTTCACAGCAGTTAGAAGGTAAATGCTATAGTCGGGTCCAGAGGGACAAAAAGGGTAGGGTAATGGGTAAGATTAGGAAAAAAAATTGGGTAAAGGTTAAGAAAAAAAAATATAACGGTTTAGGGCCGTTTAGCAACCGTAATATACTCTTTACCATGGCAACTTTTTGTCCCTCCAAATCACACTATCTAGCACTAAGCCTGTTAGCAACGAGGGATGATGGTATGCTAACAGCGGTTAGCCACAATGCTAACCATGAACTTCATGGATTTGGTGAACAAGCTTTTATCACAGCTGTTACGAGAAGCACATATCGTACTATAATTACGCGAAACAGCTGTGGACTCGTGCTAATCATACCTCATTTACATATTGTGTAATGTCGAGGTAAATGTACGCTTTCTTGTGAGATCGGGCTAAAAAAATGGGACTTTAAGACATCAACAAGACATTACAGACTAATTTTCACCTGAAAAGATACATTACCCCGATATCTGTGCTAGAAGAAATTAAGTTTAAGTAGTTTTATTGTAAAAAAAAAAAAAAAAACACAATTAGATTATAGTATGATAGTATAGATGTGACTGTGTAGATGCGCTTGTGTGGTCAGTCGGCCTGTTGTGATAGCGTCCATCCACAGTCTCTCTCTGTCAGCACAAAGCTCAGTGCCTGAGGCCTGGCTCCACACAGCAGGCCATTAAAGCTACAGCAAGTGTGCCCTGCTGTGTGTATGTTAACATGAGAGTCTGTGCCTGAAAGGAGAGACACTCGCAATGTTTGACCAACAGCTTTTTATCTCTCGTTTTAGCCGCATTTGCGGAACAAAGTCAAAAACTGTTTTTATCTACAGATAAAAGTAATGCACATAACTTGTCTTCATCTCATGCATTCCTGATTTGTCCTTTCGATGAGTTTATAAATGCAGCGGTCTAACCATCTCTATCATCACTATCAGAGACATATAATTAGTAGATACGCAGTTTGACTTTGATGCTATCGAACACTTAGCATCTGAGCTAGTCCGGAATGTTCTGGCGAACTCCTGTTTGTTTTCCTATAGCCGTTAGCATTATCGTGCAAAATACGCAAGTTATGAAAGATGTGTAGAGTGTCAGCTGGTACAAACCTACGACCACATTTAGCAGAGGTCAAAGGTCAGAGCCTCGCAACAACTTACTGTTGAGTTTACAAACTATTTAATGTTTTGTTATAGGCTAAGTTTCGCGGGATCCCACAACATGCAGCTGCGTTCCGCTCCGCCCCAGTCCGCCTCCGAGAGTTGCCGCAGACCCCTCGCCCGCTGTCTCCGCTCCAGTCCGCTCCGCTGGGCTACTTTGCCCCGAGGAGTTCAAGAAGAGCATGCGCCAAAAACACGAGTTTGTGAAATAAAAGTCCTCCTTGAAGATCAAATAACTATATCAGGAGCACAGACGACTCCTGTGTTTCACGTGATCACAACAGTAGGACGTGCTTTCCTCCTCCGCTGAGGGTAAAGAGGCTTTAAACTATGACGAGCGTGACAGTCTGTAGTGAACAGTCTGCTGTGTCCAAATATCAAAGAAACTTTATGTAAAACTACGAACTTTTCGTTATCTGATCAATACAAAGTACGTGCGGAGTGATTTTACTTTGTAATTCCGGACATAGTTCATTTTCTTTTCCTGTTTGGTGTGTTTTGATTGGCGGAGATTGACTTTGCCGGACTTGGGCGGAGAAGAAAATAGGCTTGATCCGTATTTTGGTCGTATGGCGATGGAGCAACGGAGCTGAGGCGGAGCCCTGCGCAGCGCACACGGAGGATGTGGAACGGTCTTCATTCATTAAAACAGCTGCGCAGTTGATCCGTCAGTCGGAACGGAGCGGAGCGGAGCTGCATGTAGTGGGATAAGCCCGCAAGTTTGTGTCCAAAACTGCTAACGACTAGCAAACTTCACATAGAGATTTCTAAACTCTATCATCTAAGACACTCTGTTACTTGTGAGAACTGCAGAAAATGACATAAACATCTCCAAATAAAAGTTGTACATGTAGCTTCACTTCTCTGTGGCAGAGTGTCCAGGTCACATCGGTAAGTGATGGAATTTGAATAGAATTTTCTGCCTATGAATGTATCAGTTTGGGAAACACAATATAACATTTTCGATGTTTAATAAAGCTTCATAAGACACAAATCAGTCTGTTTTGCTCTTGTTTTTTCTGAAATTGCTTGTTTTGTTTTATCGATTAAAGTGCAGCTTCTGACACTGAGTTCAATTGATTTGCGTCATCACCTCTACCGGAGAAATATGGCGTCGCTGTTCGTGTTGTAGCAACAGAGCAGAGATGCTGACTGCGCGTCTACTAATTAAATGTCTAACATCAGTACAATGCTAACAACTCACATGCTAACAAAACACAAATAACTCTTTTATTTGTAATTGGCTTCTTTTTTATTGATCACTGTATTTTCTGTAATATAAACAACTGAAGCTTATAAATGTAGGGTTTAGGTGGGTTTAACAGGTTAATCTTAACCTACCCCAAGCCCTAGTCCTTATCTTAACCCTAACCCATTTTTGTAACCTGAAGCCTAAACCTACCCGTTAAACTTAAAGAGAATGTCGCCACGTGGCTTCAACCAAATTTGTGGTTATTTTAGCTTTTTGTCACATATTGGCATAAAAATAAAGCATGAAAATTTTCTTATTTTAGGTTTTTCACATACCATTGTATATGTATGTTTTTTCCAGAGATTTTTTCCGTTTTTCCGCATTTTTTACGGAGTTAACACTAACACAAGCCCAAAAAACACACATACAGCCTGCATTTCTGTTTTTTCCACATAAAACTAAAATGTACCAAATTCACGTACAATAATCCCAAACAGAATCCCAAACAGCAAACAGTAGTGCTTTTTTAATCTCAGTTACACAAGCCCACGTGCACGTCAAGCTGCATTCTGTTGCGCACACATAAACCAGAGAAACATTAGTACCTTCAGTCCAACCCACAGGTCACATCTCCACATTGTTTGTATTCCTCTGGCGCCACTTTAATTCCAATCACATTACATCTGAAATAAGCTGTACTTGATGTTACAGGGCCAGTGTTTGGTATTTCTGAGCCCATGATTTTTAATGTTGTGTGAATATTCCCACACAGCACTTCCTCGGCGCGGCTGTGTGTGCATGCGCCAGGGGCCTCTCCTAAGGATACCACAAGATCCAATATGGTTGCCTCCATTTAGGCTCTGAAACATTGATGTCAGCCACACACATGCACACACATATGCTGCTCCGTGATTGGTCAAAGGGTTGCTCTAATTTCGTTCTAAAGTGTCATAACAGTTTACAGAATATTACTACTTTTAAGCAGCTTCGCCATCTTGTTTCTTCAATTGTCTGTTTTTGAATGAGCCGTGTTGAGTGTATACGTTTCTCCACTTATGAATTATGAACTCAGTTAGCTCTTTGTTTATGAATAATTACTGATGCTTCCCTTGCTTCTGCGGGATCGTCGCCGGAACAAATGCATTTACACTCAAGAACCCAGCGCATTATTGGCCCTTTTTATTTTTTGTTTTATTTAGTTGTTCGGGGTCGAGCGTGGAACAAAACAACTCATTTGAGAAACACGCTTTTCATTAGGAAAAGACAAATGTTTATTTTAGCAGCGCTTTGAGAAGGGGCATGAATAAATATGGTGTTTGTCTCGGAGGTAAATAAAACAACAGTGGAACAACTGAAGACTGTGCTCTGCGTTTCTCCATGGACTTTCGGTCATAGATGTGGCGGAGAGAGAGCGTGCACGCTGGAAATACACTATCATTCTGTTTTTTTGTTTAGATTTAAACTGCTATAAATGGGGACTTGACGTTTAGAGATTTAACAACTTACTTTCTGTCCTGCTGAGTCAAAAAATAAATATATTTTAAAGGACACATAGTTTGTAATGTAGACTTTTGGAGTTTTTAATCATGTTCTAACATTGCTTCTTCATCAAAAACACAGCTGGAGCTTTGTCTGTCAGATACTATCCTGTAGAAAGCAGGGGTTGACTGATTATCTGTTTAAATTGGACCAGAAATTCCTTGAGGTCATGTTAGCTTGTGAAAGATCTTTGTAGGTCTCTGTGATGGTTACATGTATTTTCTGACCATTTGAAGCATTCATCGACTCTCTCTTTGTTGCCTCCTGGTGGAAATCTTACCATTGCAACTTCTGAGCACCGACTCGATGATACGTAGCTCTTTTCTCTTTTTTATATCTGGCAGTGTACAGTGGTTTTGCATGTATTCTTACTGTCACATTTAAATAAAATGATAAACAAAAATCAAACTCAATTTGATAAGTGTATTTATATGAGAAAGTTGTATGGGGCCGTGCTTTCACCCTGGACCCTGGAGCAGGCCTTACAGCCTTACAGTGGTCCCCCTTTAGGCTCGATGATTGGACAAGAGAAAACACAGGCTCAGGCCAAAACCAGATGGAAAAGAGCAGATAGAATGAAATAATGTTGCTCACCAAACGTTGACTTGATCCTGTAACAAACTGCCGTATTTCCAGAGATGAACACTTATTTGTTGCCCGATAGACTTAACAAAGCAAAGCTAGCGCATTAGCATCAGCATCAGCTGTTTCCTGTTTGCCGAGGCAAAACACTGTAAAAAATTGTAAAACCGCAATTCAATTAAATTCGCCATGGACTTGGAATTATTGCACGTTTTCTTGTAAATCACTCAGATTGACGCCAGGAAGAAAAACTAAAATTCAGGTACATTTTCTTTTTATTTTTTAAGAAAGCATGTGTTATGTGTGAGTGACATCAGCTGCACGTAACAGACCCTCAGGAGCCTGGACCTGCAGTGGAAACGCTCACCGTCATTGACATAAGCGACCCAAACCGACCCAGGCTAATGGAAACGTGGTTAATGTCGCCTTCTACCTCAGCTCCGCCCAACAGAATTCGACGCACTGGTTACAAACTTATATATAACTGATGCTTGAACCTTCACTCTAAATGACAGATAAGCTCCGTCTGTTTTTATGTAACTCTGTAATTGTTGATGTCACTCTGCAGGACACCATTTTAAACGTTATTCCAGCCCCTTTATTGTCTCTGACACAACTGACTCATTCTGCAGTTTTTAAAGTGTTACACCGCAGGAAACTTTGGAGCTTTTTGGTAAGTTACAAAAGACCGAAAAACAACTTCTGTGTGTACTTTACAGAAGACACTGTGCACTGGACAGAAATTGAACAGTATTGAAATTATAATTGAAACAGATTACACAAAAATACAGTGGTAAATGAAAAGTGTGATGTGTGCGATTGCTGATGGAGGGGCCGACTGTAGAGGAGCAAACAAAAACACACTGGTCATGAATATGGAATGCTTCTTTTGATTTAAATATTCATGACATGACGATTAGTATGTCATAACGGCATTATCAGCTTCAGCAACCCAAAGAAGAAGAGAAAACTGCAGCTTGATTGATCTCATCAGGACATCATCAATAATGGATAACTCCAATCATAGTGCGGGACGCGGGGGCACGCAGACACACAGGCGCGCACACGCACACCTCCGCATGCACAAACAATTACTACACAATCCCCTCATTTAAACCTGCCGTTAAATCAGTCGCTCCCCTGTCCCAAACACATCATCGCAACAGGAATCACCTCTGCGGCGGCGAAGCAAGAAAATATTTATAAAAGATAATTCATTTTAGCTCTAATGACGGAGCACATTGAGTTCAATTACAAAGGGGAAGTTGTAAAGTAAAACACATGAGCCACAGTCAGGGAAGGACCACAAGTGTTTCAGAAGAACTTGTTGATTACAGTTTTTTATATTAAAAAAATGACCTTTAAGAGACTTATGCAAACTCAACTTAACTTTCTGCAATGTGAATGTGAGTATCTCCATCAACTGTTTCCCCTGTGTAATTTCTTTAACAGCTATAGTTGGCGCTCTAACTGAATTCCTGATGGGGGAAACACATGACTGCTTTGCTACACTTTTTAATGTGCATTGGACTTCAAAGAGGAGCATGTTTGAAGGACAAGACAAAGCATGGTTTTTAGTTTATAGTGAGACACAGATTTCTTTTAATAGTGCAATCATATTTTATTAAAATGTAAGTTATAAACCTGTTAAAGGGTAACACATTTATTTTGAAAATAAATTATTCTGGTTACAACAAAAAGTCATTAAAAAGTTTGAGCTGTCCAAGTCACCTCACTGGAAGCACTTCAAACTATATAATGAGTGATTGATGATGACTTAATGATAGGCTGTTTAGTAAAGTCAGAAGTGTACTTTTTTATATTTTTAGCTACTGTTCAAATCATGCTAGCCTCTGAAAGGTGTGAATAGCACTTCTAAACTCATAGTGACGAATATTTAGGAGACTCAGAATGTAATAGGTTAAACATTTTTTAAGTTAGACTTTTAAAATGTCAAAAATCATGTTTTAATGTATATGTATCTCAAATCAAAGTTCAAAAAAGGATGATATTACTTGTTGGACAGTCAAAATGTGGCTTGTAGCCCAGTTTGCTTTGGAACATTCTGAAACAGTCTATGGTCTGTCCATGAGCAGCTAATCCAAATGAATTTGTCAATTTGTCAAAAAAATGTTAATAACTTACTCTTTTCAACAGTCATCCACAAACAGAAATTTAGTAATTCCATGTTGTGAAACGAGGCTAAAGCTAGCGTAAACAAGAAACATTTATTGTCTGTTTTGTCTCTATATATTTCATTCACATATAATGCATTGAGTTTAGATCATGTCAGTATTTGGGGCCATGTGTTGGTAAATAGAAAAGAAGAAATGGTGTTTGGTCTTGTGGAGGAGCTGCTCCCAAACAGACGTATCATGGCCCACTTGTGTGTTGGACTTGGGCTACGTACACTTGGATGAGTCTGGTGCTCCACTGGCCCACAGACATGTCTTGAGCCTCTTTCTGGTGAACCTGTGTCTGTCTGCTGCCCAGCCCCTCAGCGCTGTCGGCACTACTGTACTTAGGCCTCATCAATCTTTCATCTGCTCTTTTAAAATCCCTGCATGTAAATTTAAATATAAAGGCTACAGACAGAGAGAGGAGACTGCACATTCACACAACCTTCATGTGTTTATGTGGGAGTCTTCGCAGTTTTCTGCTCTTTTAAACGGAGCTTCTGATTTTAGGCCCAAAGGCGATAAAGTCTAGTCTTTCCAGCTGCAGTCTGAACAAACTGATTCAGATTTGTCATCCCTCCAGACAGATTTCCACGCTGTAAACCAGTATATACTCTTACACTTTAAATGGCCACTATCTCTATTTTACATAAGAATTAATAAAGACCTTCAGAATTGTAACAAGTTCATCGATTATTCAGAATAATTGATTATTAAGTGAATTGTTAACTAATTTAATAATAAATCTTTATAGGTTTATACTGACTCCAATTGGGCAGCAATGACAGAAATGTGTAATTTTGATGCTTTTAATAGAAAAACACAATCTTAATAAGTCAGCGTGTAGTAAACACAAACTTTATCTTGATTGAGTAAATGTGACAAAAAGAAAATCCTTTGCCAATAGAACCAGATGTTTATGTGATTATTTCAAGTACAGTATTTTACATACATTTTATTACATTTATTGATTGTTTTATTGGCAAATCTTTTTTTTAGGACAGTAATTCAGTCAATTATAAACTCATGGTCTAATATTTAATTTTAGGCTTTGTCTGGATCAAAATTTGTAAAAATCTTGTAGTCACATGACTCTTGCGTTCTAAACAACAAATCGATTAATCAAAAGAATTATTGTCCAACTAATCAATTACCAGAATGAACATTAGTTGCAGCCTTACTCTGCTTGTGTTTTCTGATTTTTACAATCTTAACAAAAAGGTTAATTTGAAACTTTTTACAACTCACTTGCCTGATGTTTTCCAAAACCTAATTATCCACCATAGTGGAGAGAGGACAGCCTGTTAGCACACTCCCTGGTTTTGGGGAATAAAAAGCTCTAGACAAAGACATGCAAACTTGATTGATTGATTGATTGATTGAGGAAAAATGAAAAACAAACAAACAAACAAAATAATCTAAGTCACTACCAGCATGCTTTATGTACAAATTGGAAATTGCGAGTCTGAACACATGGCCTTGACTTGTGGTGTTCCCCAGGGGTCAATCTTGGGACCCCTTCTGTTCAATCTTTACATGCTGCCATTAAGTTAGTTAATATGCAATAATAATGTGTGAAATCACAACTATGCAGACGACACTATGGCGTATTTCTCAAAAAACAAATCAGTTTTCATCAAAATATTGCAGACCTGAGTTAAATAGCTTAAAATTAGAGTTTTCAATTATTTTACGTAATGTTTTGCAGTCTTTTTCTCTTTTTTGGAGCTTGCAATGACGCTGATGCTTTTGTCACATCTTCAGCATCTCTTCACACTCGTCCCAATCTCTCCAGGACAAAAATTATTATTATATATTATTAATATCTGGGGGCACAACTAAGATCTCCAATGAAAAATGGTACAGAACTTTCTGTTTACTTTTCAAATATACCTCCACAAAAACAACCTCCATTTAAACTCCGTTCTGACTTGGCTTGAAGTACTGTAGTTGTGCTAAAACACACTTTATTCAACAGAAAGCGTTTTAAAGGAGGTAAAATGTTAAGATTCCCAAAAGAGTTTAGCAACAACTTTTCCCCTCAACAGGCCACGCCCCCAAAAATAACGCATTGCCAACTGTATCTTCTGTTTCTGCACAAAGCAAACACAAAACAAACACACCTGGAGATTTTGACCAAGACAAATCTTCATAACTCCTGGGCTTCTCCTCACACCTCTGGTACAATAGGGCAGGTGTCCTGGCTGAGATTACCATGAGATTATGAGCGAGCCTTCTGCCGCTGCCAAATACTGTATTTAGAAAAGTGTACATGCACAAGTTCACTGGCATCGCTGTTACACCACAGACAATAACGGGGAAGCTTCTTTTCCCACTCATGAGCTATCATCTCTCCTGCTTATGCGGCTTTTGTTAAGGACCATTATCTGACCGCCGCTCAGATTTCCTATTCACATCGACTATGATCCCACTGAGCATCCATCTCTCTCTTTCTTTAGACTGTATATTGTTTGTTAAGGTGCGGACTACCCATGAAAAGACAGCAAAATATACTCAATTCCCAGTATTATGAAAACCATGGACAGTCACGTCAGTGCGGATTTACCGGCAAAGCTTCCTTGATCTGCCCTCACTGTCTGTTGAACTGTGCCAATACGTCTGTAATCACGTCATCGTGGTCACTGTTGTTGGATATTGTTGCATTTTGAGAAGCTGAAATCACAACCACACTGTGCATCCTCAGCCAAACTCCTGAAATACATGCTCTCAGTTAAGTTGGCAAAACTTAAACGTCTTACACCTAATTTATTTTAATTTTTCTAGTCCACATGTTTCGCTCACTTACCTAATGCATTCTGAGCCTCCAAATTGTCCACGGCGATGTGTTTTAAGCTTTTATGTCACAGCTGTTAGAAGCGAGATGTGCCTGTATGCTAACAGCACTTAGCTACAATGCTAACAACAACAACGGACAAGCGTAGCATTTGATTAACTTTATTGGACATTATTAGACATAGTAAAGACACTGTGGACTAATTTCCACCTGAATAGATATTAACAAGAAATCTGTGCTTAGGGGGACATTGATTACGTTATTTCATTGTAAAAAAAAAGGTATAGTACTTTTAAAACCAGTTAGTAAATGTATGTATTCCTGCAAAATTCAAGTGTTTTCTAAGGCTAAGCGGGGAAAAGAAAAGTATCTCACAGACAAAACTCCAACTGTGCTTTGGATGAGGAAAATTTTTTTGATGTTATTGTTTGGTACTGACCACTGTTTCATTGTGTGATTTTCTAACATTGCTGCTTGCTAAGTCAACAATCTTGTGAAGTCCTCAGAGTCGACTTTTTTGGGCTATAAATAGATTTGATTTAGTTTACTTTTATCAGGAACAGTGCACAAAAACATTGTAAGGAGAGATGCTTGTGCCAGGTTACAGCAAAGTTTTTAATTTCAACCTGGAGTCACTGGATAGGTTGTTGTTAAAAATGGTGTACATGCCAATGGAGCTCAACAGTGACCGCCCACTTCCTGGTTCCAAAATCTCGGACCCCATGTTAAATTGCCATAGGGAATTCGATAAAAAATTATATTAAAAGTTTGGAAACGTCCTTGGGGCTAAGCAGCTATGTGGTGAGTCACGAGCATAAGACCTACATTTTTGTTTAAAAGCCGTTTTTTCAGCTTTGTAAACTACAAAGTTATTACGACATTTTGCTGAATTTTAAGTTATAGTTGTGCTTTTTAGACTGAAAACAGCCGCGGTGTGGCTCTGAGTTAGCACATAGCTGGCTAGCCCGCGGTATGTTTTTAAACTCTTAAAATTTTAATTTTTCGAAAAGCCTATGGCACTATAACATGGGGCAAAACTCTTCCGGAACCAGGGCGGTCTTCCACTGTTGAGCTCCATAAAATACATATTTACTTACAAAAAGTGTTAAGGGTCTTTCACACCAAGCCGAGGGTCGCCTGTCTGAACCAGTTTGGTAACTTTTGCCGATAGGCGGCTCACGTGTGTTTGGTGTAAATGGGTTTGTCGGGGGTCAGAGGAGCGCGGAGCACGTCGTGGAGGCGGGTTTTTGAAGACTCGCAAGTAAAGTCGGTGTCGCCAGTTGCCGCAAATGCAGCTGCTTGATTGGCCCGTGACCACAGGAGAACCAGTGAATCAGTGCGCAGGAATATAGTGCGGAAAACCGAAAATAACGCTTACGGAAAAACAGTATTTAGCCGAGCATGGATTGTTGTTATTTACACGGGGTCAAACGGGACGTAACTACGAAGGAGAATGGCTACTATTTGGATCGAGGAAACACGGGGGAGTTACGGCGAGCGCAGTACGAAGGCTGGACTGTGGAGGGAAATACGAGTTGAGCTTAATCCGTGAGGTAAGACTAGAAACATCTGTTTGCCGTCAAAGTTTGACAACTACTACTGGCTTGCAACTTATGTTTCGTCATTTTCGTCAAGCGTTACATCACGCGCATGCTCACTCGGCATTTGTTTGGCGACTGTTGGCTGTTTGGATCGTGTTTGTCTGAATGTTCTTTCACATCGGTGTGCCCCATAGAGACGTGAACAGACGTTGCGTTGCTCCTCCCTACCGACAACGACTGAGGGTTGTGTTGGTGTGAAATACCCTTTAGATTCACTCATCCAGTCAAGCATTTCATAAAACTACAGACTTCTAAAGACAGTCACACACATCTAAACACTATTTACATTATTTACAGATAGGGAGACAAGTATTTTTCAATTTTATCACAAAAAACAACACAATTTTAGGACCTTGTAAGCATGATTAAAAAAAACCCGAATGTGCTCTAGTGTGTTTTTCTCTCTTAAGTAAGACAGCATGCTACACTAGATTAGTTTTGGCCCAATTTATTACATGGTTGCTAGGTAACTACTTAGTGTGACGTCATCATTTATTAACAGGACGTATAATAAAAGATACAGTCGGCATCAAAGGCCACGCCACGAGGGGGAACGTTAACATTGAGAGTGAATCATGCAGAACAACAGCTTTATCAGTCACTGCTCAAAAACCACAACATGTGGACTTTTCATGGGGACAAAGAAAGTGATTCAACCTTCCAAGTATGTAAATATATCTTACAATGCTAACGATAGCGGTGAGCTAAATGCTAACGTGATGCTAGCGTCGCCTGGCGTCTTTTAGCATTTTTTTTTTTTACTTTCTGTACTTTTCTGACATAACGCCATATCAGTAACCTCCATTTAAACCCGGTTGTAACTCAACTTGAATTAGTTGTGCTAAAAATACACTTAATTCGCCAGAAAACGTCCTAAAAGAGGTAAACAGTTTAGTTTCCCATTTTTATAGATAAGGCATGAGACGCTTTCCCCCTCCGCAGGCCACTCCCCCAAGGCAGGCCACGCCCCCAAATATGATGCGTTGTCGACTGTATCTTTTAGATTAGTTTTGGCCCAGTTTATTTTAATGGTGTGATGTCATCATTTATTAACAGTAAGTACATTTTTAATTCCCAATAATGACCAAAGTAGAATAAAATTTGTAGAATGTTAAGTAATATCTTAAATATAATCATCTTAACTTCATTTGAGTGAAATGTGGAGCTGAACTTGTCATAGGCACTTTAATGTGGACATGTTTGTTTGTCTAAAAGCCATTGCTTGGTCAGGCGTGTGAACATTTTATAATCTGTATGAGATAATCTCATGTGGGAGAGTGTTTCATAAGTCTATGGCCTGATGGGAAAGTGATGACGGACCAAAAGAGGTTCTGATTTTACTTTAAGTTGTCAATATAAAAATATGGGGTTTATGCAAAGATATATATTTCACACACAAACAGTCCCTGAAAGGTGCAAAAGTTCTGTATAAATAGAGACCATATGTACAAACATGTTTCGTCTCTGTCTCGAAGGGTATTTACAAGATAAGTGTGAATATATATGTGTATGTATGTGTGTGTGTGTGTGTGGTCTGTCTGTTTGTTTGTTGTTCCTCCTCATGTCACAGCGCGTCATCAGTGCTCCTGTCACCGCCGCGTCGCTTCCACACTCTGACATATGCAGCAGTCTCCGCTCTGACTGACAGGCCGGTTGCCACGGTGAAGTGGAAAGGATGTTGGAACGAATCACTTCCTCTTCCTCCCGTGAGTGACAGGCCGGTGTCACTCCTCTCCTCGTGGCTCGTATCTCGCTGTAAGGACATCATACCCTCATGCTAACACACATTTACTGCAGTTCGCTTTAAATGAGTCAGTGCAGTGTTGTTGTTAATTGTTGTTAATTGGGTTAAAGATAATCTGTGAACTGATCCAATTGCATAGCTACAACATGTGACATAGAAACACAGTGAGGTATTTCAAACATTCCATTAATGACTCTTTTAATGAGCCTTTTATTTCTGTGTTCATTTTCACAAGTGAAGATGTATTTGTATTTATTCACCAAAAACAAATAATATGATTTGATAAATTTGTGTGTTGTCTTGATCTTTACATATTTGTTCTTTGTTGATTGAAACATATTGTTGGCCCGGTCAGCCTGAATCTCGTGGAGATCCACTAGATTTTCTTTGGCGAGACATGTCTGAGCGACTATGGAAGTAATGAAATTAAGATGCAAATGTTGAATACATATATGTATAACTCCAGATCAGGAACGAATCAGGATGTAATTTCCACAATACTGATCAACAATATGATGGTATAGCACAAAGTTAACTGTTATATGCAATGCCAACTTCCACTGCACGAATTTGAAAACACAGCAATTTAAAGCAAGTAGCTTGCAGTTAATACATAATGTACATTGTATATATGGACTAAAGAGGACATGTTACACCAATGCTATGACAAAAATACAGTATGTGAACTCACGGTTGAATGATGCTTAGCACACAGACAGTCAAATAAATCGTCTTTGTCAATGTCATCAGAATCCCATGTATATTGATATTGTGATATGTTGATATAAGGTGATTTACACTGGAAAAATGCCAGCCTTAAAACAAGTTAAAAAATAAAAAGAGTAAGTCAAGATCTACTCAAAAAAGGTGAAAAAAATTTAAACAATTTGGTTTAATTTAAGATTCTTAAAAGAAGACTTTTTTTCACTTTCTTTTATAGTTTGAGCTTAATTCAGTTGCCGTGTTCATTATAAAAATGTTGATAAGGCTGAGAAAATATTATTCTTTTCCCATTTTTGATCAATGAGCTTTTTCAAGATGTCTTGCCTAAACACAAGTGCTTTTCATTATCAGTTATTGAATTTACCTGAGTTAAACTGATCTACTGTGGAAGACGTAAAATAAATAAACTTGAATAAGATCAAGCCCCAGTGATCAAAGATGACAAGTGCTGTGCGTCAAAGGCTTTTGCTTCTTGATCATATTGGCCGTTAGCTTTAGCCTTGTGCTAAGTGCTCTACAGGCTGTGGAACATGTGCAGTTGTGTTTCTCCCATGATTCTTTGCACGAGGAGAGAGATGTTCAGAGCAGGAGTTACAGAGCGAACACCAGTAGCCGAGGCTAAAGCTTAAAAACGCAGTTTTATACAAAACTAAAACCTTTTAAACCAGAAAAATGTTTATGATGTGAAATAGGTAAGAGCTGCCACAAGATCCAACAGTTTTTAAAGCAGTAGATGCTGTAGATGCTGATTGCGATGCAAATAAGCAGTCTTTTCAAGCCTCTAGAGGGATTTTCCCGCAGCAGTATGGAGCAAGATACAGTGTCTTGCAAAAGTATTCAACCCCTTGAACTTTTCTACATTTTCTCTTATTATGCCCACAAACATAAACATATTTCACTGAACTTTGTGTGAAAGACCAACACTAAGTTGCACACAATGGTGAAGTGGAAGGACAGTCATACATGATCTATTTTTTTTTTTACAAATTAAAAGCTGAAAAGTAGGCGTGCAAAATTATTCAACCCTCTGAGTCAATATTTCTGGAACCGCCTTTTGCTGCAATTACAGCTCCAAGTCTCTTTGGGTATGTTTCTACCAGCTTTCACATCTTGAGACTACATTTTGCCCATTTTCTTTGCATAATAGCTCCACTCAGTCAGATTAGATGGAGTGTGTTTGTGAACAGCAGTTTTCAGATCTTGCCACAGATTCTCGATTGGATTTAGGTCTGGCTTTGTCTGGGCCATTCTAAGACATTAATATGTTTTGTTTTAAACCATTCCAATGTAGCCTTGGCTTTATGTTTGGGTCGTTGTCCTGTTGAAAGATAAACCTCCGCCCCAGTCTCAAGTGTTATGCAGACTCCAGTAGGTTTTCTTCCAATATTGCCCTGTATTTGGCTCATCCATCTTTCCATCAACTCTGACCATATTCCTGTCCTGCTGAAGAAAATAATGCTGGCACTTGTATTTTTGAACGTGGGGATGGTGCATTCAGAGTCATGAGCAGTGTTAGGTTTCTGCCACACATAGCGTTTTGCATTTTGGCCAAAAAGTTCAATTTTGGTCTCATCTGACCAGAGCACTTCCTCCACATGGTTGCTGTGTCCCCCACATGGCTTTTGGCAAAGAGAAAACGGGATTTCTTATGGCTTTCTTTCAGCAAAGGCTTCTTTGTGCATGACTAAAAGTTGTACTGTTGACAGATTCTCCAACCTGAGTTGTAGATCTTTGCAGTTCCTCCAGAGTCACCGGGACCTTGGCTACATCTCTGACCAGTTCTGTCCTTGTTCAGACTGTAAGTTTAAGTGTACGGCCTGTCTTGGTAGATTTGTTCAACTGTAAGTTTAAGTGTACGGCCTGGTCTTGGTAGATTTGCAGTTGTGCCATACTCCTTCCATTTATGGATGATGCTGTAAACAGTGCTCCGTGAGATGTTTAGAGCCTTGGAAATCTTTTTATAACCTAATCCTACTTTTTACTTCTTCACAGCTTTATCCCTGACCTGTGTGGTGTGTTCTTTGGTCTTCATGATGCTGACTGCTCCCCAATACTCTCAAACAAACCTCTGAGGTTTTTACAGAACAGCTACATTAATACTGAGGGTGGATTACACACAGGTGGACTCTATGTATTTGTTAGGTCAACATTGGAAACTTCTAAAGCCTCTAAAAGTAATGTGTTGCACTCAGAAGAAAAAGGGGGTGAATAATTTTGCACACCTACTTTTCAGCTTTTTATTTGTAAAAAAAAAAAAAAAAATAGATCATGTATGACTGTCCTTCCACTTCACAGTTTGTGTGCAACTTAGTGTTGGTCTTTCACACAAAGTTTCAGTGAAATATGTTACTTTTGTGGTCATAATAAGAGAAATGTAAAAAAGTTCAAATGGGTTGAATACTTTGCAAGGCACTGTATAAGCTGGCAATGTCCTATCCAGATATTATAATAAATCCATAAATAAAATATGCATTTTTGCAGTGTGCCACAATTATTCCATGTTTATTTTGTCTTGGCTTAGTTTAATATTGGTCAATTTATTTGATAAAATATCACAGTCAGACAAAAAATGCATGAGCTTCCCACACAAGTATACTTAACTACACTGACAGTATACAAACACTTTACACTTCTCTTCACTAATGGACTCATTTCTTTTCTCCAAACAGAAATGTCACCATGGCCGCTCCTTTCTCAGGGCATAGTTAGCATTTAAACCCCCTCCTCGTTCGAGCAGAGACGGCGTGCTAACATTTATGGGCGCGAGTGCAGAGCTATAGGACGCACAGAAGGCTATTTCCTGCGGCCCTGTAGTGGAGCCGTGGGGAACTTTTTAATTCCTCCACCCCTTATGGTTCATTTGCCCTCCAGAGTCAGACCCCCCAGTCCCCCCTCGCCGATGACCGCTCATGTGTGCACTGCTGCTGAATTATTAACACAGAAGATGAGGCTACGGAGGGTGCCAAGGGAGGACAGCGACGAGGAGTGAGTGTAGGTGATAGGAGAGAGGAGGTGTGGAGAGGAGAGGAGGTGGAGGATGAGGAGGGTGCTGACGCGAGGTGAGAAGAGGGATGAAGTGGGAGGAAGGTGAGAGCGGACAGTGACAAGTGACTCGGGCTGGAAAA